>CAKNXH010001389.1:292255-326742 GCA_932178445.1 Andricus quercusramuli
CACACACACACACACACAAGACGTTGGAAAGTGGTAGGGGTTTGAACAACATTATTTCTGTTGCCAGTCGAAGGGTTGCCTATCGGCCCCAACGAGAAGTTGGAAAAACGTAGAGGTTTGAAAATGATAATTTCTGTGAATTATACTTCTTCCAGAAAATTTTCTTCTCAAACTTTCCAATTAAATTACAATTTTCAGTATTGTCATCAGAGAATAATATAAATTTTTAACGTCTTTGCAGACAAGATGGAGATATGAATGAAAAATTATTTCAATTAATTTTTTTTTGTCTGAAAAAAGGTCTTCTCCTTTTGCTCCGCTGGGAATTGAACCTCAGAACTTCCGATTGCCGGTCGGGTGCTTTCCCATTAAGATACTAGAGAGATCGAGCGAAGAAACTTTTTTCAAGAAAAACACGCCTTATTTTGCTAGATGGAACAAGTTAAATTTTTCAAGGAATCTGTATTATCATCAGATAATAACATGGATTTTCAACGTATTTTTGGACTTGATGGAAATATGAATAAAAAATTATTTACATTATTTTTCTGAAAAAAGAATTTCTCCTTTCGCTCCGCTGGGAATCGAACTTCAGAACATCCGATTGCCGGTCGGGTGCTTCTTTGCTTGATCTCTCTAGTACTTAATGGAAGATTTTTTTCAGAAAAAAAATTAATTAAAAAAATTAGAAAATTCCCCATTCCAAGTCAAAATGTTTACTGTTTTGAAACGTTTGAAGACATAATTATACTTTATAATACTCTTTTAATCCAGGTGTAACTGTTCAAAATAATGCGTACATTTTTAGTTGAAAATAGTACAATAAAGCTATAAACTTTTATTAACTTGGTTGACTTCCTCGTGAATTATGAGTATTCATACCCTTTTGGTGAACTTAAATAAAACTTGTTGCAAGTTCTATTTATTCTCGTTCACGCGTCTTAAATTTGTAAGAACCCAAACAACTTTATATTTTACTTACTATATGAATTGTTAGTTGATAACAAGAAACATTTTCTATGCCGTGTCGCTTGAACTTTATTCGATGAGAATTTGTACAATTATTATTAATGATATATAATATATATATGAGGAATAGATTTCAAGTTCGACCTTGAAAGCTGGACAATTCACGAACTTTTGTTCAAATCATCGGCACAGAGTTTTTTTTAATAACATTTTTTTATGGAAATTTCTTTGTTTAGGGTGTAGTAAGGTTATGCTTAATTATTCACATGACAGATGAAAATTGAAATATATATACATACATTTGAAATTAAATAATATTAAAATAAATAACAACTTTCTGAATAATATCCAATGAAAATGTAATGAATAGAACAGTTATGAATAAATTGAGTAATAAAATTAGCTACTGTTAATCAAAATTCATTGACATGAATGAATCAAGGTAACCGTAACTCGCTCGTTTCAAGCCTCGTTGTGTAAATAATTAAATTTCATCATTTTGAAGCAAAATCACTTGTAAATATGTTCGGATTTTTTACCGTTACGGAATTTTTCGTAAAACTAGCCCCTTTTCAAGCTCATTTAGAGCTAACGTTAAGGAAAATTTTGTAATATCAGACCTAGAGCTATACGTGACGGGTTAGTTACACGGAAAATTCCGTCATACTAGCTAATTTCAAATATTTTACATGGTTGAAAGTCACATAGACTCGTAATCGTAATTCTTGACTCACAAATCGATGATAAAATGTGAAATATGCATACAAAGTTCCATGTTAAGCGTCGAAAGCCAAAAACTAACAAAATAACTCTAATTACATGGCCTTACTCTAAAATGCACGACAATCCCTTCGCCTTCGATGTGCTTGAAATATGCTCTTTAAAAAATAGGTAAAAAACATTTGTCGATACAGTTATTCATCTTATTCATGTTTGCATGTGCATATTTATATCTAAGAGGAAAAGGAAAATTTATATACAGGTCACCATTTGAACCTTATGGGTATAAATTTGGAGATTACATATGTATTCATGTAATACAGTGAACAGTGACCAGTGTACTAAATTCTTGAAATTAGTATTAGAATATATTAAAACGCTATCTAGATAAAACCCGGTGCCAATCCGAACCACATATTTTGGTTGGGGCATGAGCAAATATAAGGAAAAATTTCCATTCCAGAAAATCCTTGAAAATTTGTAAACTACAGAAGCTACCATGATTACTTTAAAAATAATGCTAGATGATAGCACCACGCTACACGACATGGTTTTGATCAAAACGAAAATTAAAATTTGTCATCCTGTTCTTTACATCTTATAACTCTGTCCATGTTCAGTATACTAATGAGAGATGAGACAGAACCAAACTGAGTATAGCTCTTGCATTTTCATAAATTGGAGGTACTTGCACGTAGATTCAGGACTAAACTCACCCATAGAAATTCAGAAACTTGTTGCAAATTTTAGGATGAGAAGCTAATATCAATTCCAGAAAATGCATCCATATAGGTACTTTATATCTATGTTTCATCAGGAATATTCTCAAATCCTGTTATAAACCGTGAATGAAGGTGTCTAGACTTACGAAGAGGGCGTACCTGTAAATCCTTAATATAAGACAACACAGTGTGATCCGTAATTTCGGCGCCCCTCTAAAGCTGCGCCCTGGGCGACTGCCCGGCTCGCCCAGCCCTAAGGCCGGGCCTGCTTATGGGATTTAATAATACCTCACGTGGAATGTTTAAGCACGCTGTCCTAATTCTTTCAATCATGCTTTCTCTCGTAGTACGTCTCGTGCGGTAAACTATATCTCGTTGATAACCCCACAAATAAAAATCGGGTGACGCAAGGTCAGGCGACCTTGACGGCCATTCAACGGAGCCTCCTCTACCTATCCACTGAGCTGGAAAAATTTCATTCAGAAAATTGATAAACCAAATTTAATACTCGTACGACGTGGACGTAGTAAATTTTATTCCCTTCGGGGTGCTTGACATACAAGTGACGGTTGCTGCTGTTTCAGAAAGATCCGCGAACAGAAAACGATCGATTATTCAGTTTTTCGCATCGTATGTTCCGTTATCAATCTTGAATTAACTTTAAAACTAATCATTTCAAGAAAATGGTGGACTATACTCCTAACGCAATTGTTGACATTCTGTTCGTTTTAGATGAATGTCAAAGAAATTACCGAAGAGCAGCTGCATTATATTGTGAACGATTTCCTTACCGAAAACATCCTAATAATGGTGTAATACGTGATATTGAGATTCGTAGTTGTCGAGGATATAGGGATAGGGCATCATCCATATCACATAATTCTCAACCAAGCTTTAGTTGAAGAAGATCATCTTCGCAGGATGAGATTTTGTGAGTGGGCAGTACAACAAATTAATAATGACAATAATTTTTTTGAATACATGGTCTTCAGTTATTGAAGATGATATATAACATGCTCTTCAGTGACAAGGCTATGTTTAAATGTACTGTAGTATTAAATCGACATAATTCTCATTATTGGTCTCCGGTAAATTCTCATTGGATGCAAGATATTGACCATCAACATCGCTGGAGTTTAACTGTTTGGTGTGGTATCCTTAATGGATATTTAGTAGTTACATATTTTTTTGATCGCAATGTCGATAGAGATAGTTATTTACAGTTAGTCCGAGAAAAACTTTCAATTTTACTTGAAAACTTCGACCTATTCACACGAGCGAGAATGTGGCTACAACAGGATGGCGCGGCCCCACATTACGCTCCTCTCGTTAGAGATTTTCTGAATGAAATTTTTCCAGGTCAGTGGATAGGTAGAGGAGGCCCCGTTGAATGTCCGCCAAGGTCGCCTGACCTTGCGTCACCCGATTTTTATTTATGGGGTTATCTACGAGATATAGTTTACCGCACGAGACCTACTACGAGAGAAAACATGATTGAAAGAATTAGGACAGCGTGCTTAAACATTCCACGTGAAGTGTTATTAAACACCATAATACATTTCCATCGACGAATCGAACATTGTCAACAAATAAATGGTGCAACTTCTAAACATCTCATGGATTGAGTAAGTTTACACGAAACCAGCCCTTTTCAGGGCTAAATGAGACTCGAAATCCGACCAAGCAACCTGCTCGTGGTGAGTATCGGTTAATGCTAATGCTGGCGGTACAACACAATGTTTGATATCTTAGGGTTTGTGGGCTTGGGTTTTGTGATCTTGGAACTGAGAAAATGCGGCCTTCAAATAACATTGGATATTGATCAAAAAGTCAAGGTTGTTCTCACATTTTCACGTTGAATTATTTTCTTTTTTGAATCCGGTATCGAAATCAATGTTTCCCATTGAAGAACCATTCTCACCTTTGAATGCACTGGAAAAATGACATCAAGGTTAACATTGTTGAGGTCGTTGTTACACTTAAGGTATCTTCACAACATTCATCCTGCCAGAAAACTTATATAAACAGCTACCAGGCAGTTTTTTAGCATTTGACCTTGAATTGACCTCATCAAGGTCCCGAAAACAAACTTTGAAATATCATTTCAGACGCGAAATTTTCCACTCTTTCCGAATCCGGTGTCAAAAATAGGGATTCTCATTTAAAAAAACATAGTTCACCTTGAAAACCCCTTCCAGGTCGATTTCAAGGTCAATTTTGAGGTCATCGTCAGATGTTCCCCTTCAAACCCAATTACTGTTGTCTAGAACATATTTTCCGAAAAAGTCAAATCCATAAGTTATATACGTGGATTGATTAAAATGGCACTTCTCACCAAAGAGTCGAAGATTGTGGTTCTCAATTGGATAGGCTCTCGAAAAACTTGAATTTTCCTCGCTTCCTTCGAGTCTGTGGATTTGCTAAGAAGGAAGTGACGAAATAACCCATCCACTCACTTCCTTTTCTCATTCAAAACGGTTTTGGGGAAGAAAGTACCACTGAAATCAGTTGAAAGACGAAATTCACTGGAACAGAGTGACTGTGGTTCCTCCCCCGTTCCTTCCAGGTTCCTCCCGGTAATTTTTTATTTAGAAGATTTATCTTGGTCCTGAGTCTGTGTATTCACAAATGAGCAAGAGAAATGATAAATTTTGGTAAGGGATTGTCAAAACGTTACACAAGTCGCCGGTAAAATCATGTGTAATTTTTTTCTATACATGGAATAGTTTTCCCCTTGATTCATGAAATGATTTGATTCCACTTTGGCGAAATTAGAGTTTTCAACCTTTTGAGCCTAAATTGATAATTGCCCGATTTATTTAATGTTTGTTTTCATGAGCGCAGCCTGAAACATTCGAGTCCCTCAGCTGTGAGAATTCGAAATATATAACTCCGCCTTTGAACTCTCTAGTGGTCCTGAATTCATGGAATTCATGACGCCCTTCCTATCACGTCCATTTCCGAAAACGTTGAAGTCCTATGAGAATTTTCCATGAGCGTAGAGTAATCTTATTTTTCAAAAAAAAAAGGAAATCTAATATCCATGCACGAGATTGGCGTGAGAATAAGTTTGCCTTGCCAATAATCTCTTCGGCGTTGTTCTGAGCTAGCAGATAATGTCTTAAGAACAATGCAGTAAAGTCAGTACTACCCTCACTAGGAGGTTGTTTTCTTTCTTAGATTCCTAATTATAAGTAGGGAAAATGGTGATCCTAAGAAGCAGGATCACCATTCCATTTAGTGATATGATGACGTAAAATATCTCGTTAAAATCTCGTAGAGATTAGAACCGTGACTCTCAGAAATCCGATTGAGCATTTTCACCAAATGAAAAATATTTTCCCTATTTGTGATAGAGAAGTAAGAACAAAGTCGATACACGGACAATAACCCTTTATGATAAAAATAAAAATAAATACATTTAGTGCGAATCAAACCTGAAAAAGCCCAAAAATACATTACAATATTTTTAAATATTTTTGATATAAATACATTAGTTCATTTTGGATTTGTAGAGTTTTATTTCAGAAGAATATTTGATTGAAAATCAATTTCGTGAAATTTGTTTAGAAAAAGTAGCGTTTAAATAGTATTGGGCCGATTAGAATTTACTTTCTTCATTTTTCATCAAAATTTTCTTTCCGATAATTTAAAAAATGACGTAAATTCTTGTCCAGATTATTGTCCAGCGCTTCCTCGCTTTTTAAATTAGTATTAATTTTTATTGAAAATTTATTAAATTCAATAAATAAATATCGATCGAAATTCTCATAGGATAGAATCATCGAGTGATGGTATAATAAAAAATTTAATATCTGTAGCCTGAAAATTGATATACTAAGTTACGAAATTGTTTGTCTTCTTTTACTTTCAAGACAAGTAAGAAGAACAATCAGAGATTGCGTGAATGGTAATAATTGTTCTTTATCACAGCTCAAAATTTGGACTAGTCGATTTAAATTTGTACAAAGCACTTCACATCCACTGATACGTTTCGCCATATTTCACTTGCAAATAATGTAGCTATATCACTCATACGCAATCTTACAAATTTCAAATAATAGGTTCATGATTTTATAAAGCAAATTTAATGTACGAATTATTTCACAGCGATAGAACACTCCATGTTGTGTTCCAAACCCCATAATTATATTCAGATATCTTCAAAAACCACCCCTAGTATATTCAGCGAAACCATTTCAAAGGTTATCAATGTAAAACAGCCATTACATTTTCTAATTTGAAATAGTCACACAAGCCACCTCTAGAAAACTCCACGCTAGGTTTCCAACCTCATGATGATATTCAACAACCACCAAAGCTGACACTTTTAAGTGAAACAACTCCAAGGTGTCTCCATGTAAAACAGGCATTAAATCTTCAAATTAAAAAAAAATCACACCAGTCACCTTCGCAAGAAACTGCCAGACATCTCCATCCCCAGTGTAATAATAAATTATTCAAAAAAAAAAACATTCCTATAACATTTAAGGAACCTCATCTTAGCTTCCTTCAGTTCTGAAACCTAATGGTTGTTTTGCATAAAGGAACCCTAAAATTGTTTCGTTGAATGTCTGGGAGCCGATTTGGAGGTTTTTGAATATTATTATGAATTTGAGTACATATTTCGGAGTTTTCTGAAGGTGACTTGTGTGACTATATTTAATATTAAAGTTCGATGGCGGTTTTACATGGATGGTTTTCAGGGTTACTGGATATTATTATAGAGTTGGGAAAATAGCCTGGAGTTTTTTTAAGGTCACTAGTCTGAGTGTTTTTGATAAAAAAAACTTTATGGTAGTTTTACATGGAGAAACTTCGAAATTATTTCGTTAAGAGTGTTAGGGGCTGTTTTTAGGTGGATTACTGAATATTATTATGGGGTCAAGAAAATAACCTGGGTTTTTGTGAATGTAAATTGTGTGACCATTTTCAATATGAAAATGTTATAGTTGTTTTGCATATACTCCCTTTGGAATTGTTTTGTTAAAAGTTCTAGGGGTGGTTGTTGGTGGCTGTTGGATATTATTATGGGATTATTCTATTTTCTTCTTCTTTTCTGAATCTTCTAATCTTCTATTATATATATACTTTTGTTGTATATTATATGTTGTATATTATATATAAAATCTTCTATTTTCTGAATGTGACTTGTTCAACTATTTACGATTTTATAATTTAATGAATGTTTTACATGGCCAGTCTTTGGAATTGTTTTGTTAAAAGTACTAGGGGTGGCTTTTCGGTCTGCCGAATATCATTATGAGGTCGGGAACATAATCTGTAGTCTTTTAAGTATGGGCTCGTGCATAAATTACGTAACTCTTTTTGGGGGGAGGGGGGGTCTAGCTTAATGTTACACAATGGTGGAAAACTACAGGGAAAAGTCGGAAAAAGAGTTACATGGGGGGCGGGGGGTGTCAAAATTGTCGGAAAACTGCGTTACGTAATTTATGCACGACCCCTATGACTAGTACGACTATTTTCTGTTTGATAATTGTTTGGCTGTTTTGCATGCTGACACTCTGGATTTGTTTCTTTAAAAGTGCTACGGGTGGCTTTTTGGTGGTTACAAAAGTGGAGAATCACGCTAGAGTACATATGGATTTAAAAATTCGACAGCCTACTTGGGTGGCGCCTATGAGTCTGAAGATGGAATTTTCCTGCTAGACAGTAGAAATAAATCACTGCCGATGAAAGGAATGTTTTTTTTTTTTGTGGGAACGGAGGGGGTGGAGGTTGTTAAACGCAGAATAGTAGAAAGGTATTTTCTGGGTGTCGAAAGATAAAAAGATTTTTTTGCCCCTGTAATTAATCTTTTTATAATTTTAGTTTTTCTATCACGTACGCCATAAATGCTAACACGTAAATACAACGTGTACCCTCCGTAGTACCCAAAATAAGCATCAGACCCAAAAAAATGTTCGCGCTATGCGCCCTTAAAAGTAACGACAGTTTTCATGAGACACCATGTACATGTTAGGCTCAAAGACCGAAAACGGCCAAAGACCGAAAAATACGGCCAAAACGCGTTCTGGCCGTTGCAGAAATGCCAGAACGCGTTGTGGCTGTTTTGAAAACGGCCAGAGACCGAAATAAACGACCAGAACTAGTTTTGGTCGTTTTCAGAGCGACCAGAACGCGTTCTGGCATTCTTGAAAATGCCAGAACGCGTTCTGTCCCTTTTCAAACGACCAAAAACCGTTCTGACTGGTAGTTTTGACAAGGGCTGACTCAAAACTGTTCTTTGGAGTAATCGAACTGTATAAGACGCATAGTAGAAAACAAGACTTCTTTGGGACAAAAATCCGCCGACTTCTCAAATCTCGATCGAACAAAGTATTTTTTTTCAATACTGAGAAAGGATGGTACTTTGATGGATTTATTATTTAACATCAAAAAATGCAATTGTTTATTTTTGTACTATCTACAAACATCCGCCCCCTTTGAAACGTTAGAGTAACAATATAAAATGACCCTCCCCCCGTATAAGAATTGAGATTGAATTCCAAATAAATTCAAATTAATTACGAATATATTTGTACCTTTTGGTATTTCAAAACATTCTACATTGATAACAATTTTTTTTTTCAAGAATATGATACTGTGATGGCAAAATTAAACAATCTTTACTCCATAAACAAGAACTGTTGATTATTGAAACAATATTCACTTAAAATATCAGTTTGCCAGTAGCCAAAATATACGTTTGTTTATAAAAATTGGTTTAATAATTAACTGTTCTTGTCCTATGGAAAAATATGATAGCAAAGAATTGGCAATACATTTTTAGTTAGTTCCACTAAAAATTTGGGCCTGTTTGTGGAATAATAGTGAAAAATTGAATTTGTTCATGAATATTATTTGAGTAACTAACAATGGTTGATTTGAAATAATAGCGGCAAGGATTCATTAGCAACACATTTTCGGGTAATAATGCAAACATGAAATTTAGCCTTTTGTCCACAAAAAGTGACCAACGTAAAACCAACGTAATATGTGGACTAGGGTGGCTGGAAAACACTTTTTTTCTCTAGAGGGCGACGATCCCCCCCATTTTGTTCCAAATCCGAGAAAAGAAAATGCCTTATTTTTGTTATTTCGATTTTAATTCCATTTGTTTAAATAATTGAGAATTAATTAAGCAATGAATGTATTTTTTTGTTGTGGTATATGATAAATAATTTTCATTAAGGCCTATTCTAGTTTTAAATAATCCTAGTTTTTGAATTGACTGAAGCGCGTCAACCGCAATTTTTTTGCAAAATGTAGTTTAATAATTATATAGTCTCAAGGAACTTTTCCTATAGGATTTTTAAGGTTATACCGTAAATGATACGTTTTTTACAATTTTTCACATTTAAAAAATTTTAACAATTTTACAAGAGAACTAAATTATTTTTTTTAAAATGTTAAGCATACTCAAATACTCAACATAATCTTCAGCGGTTTCTCTTTTCTTACTTTAATCAGACTATGCCTTGAAAAGGACCTGAATTCAGGTTAAAACATGTCGGCAAACATTTTTTTGTAATAAAAAAAATTTTTTAACACCAAAAAAAGCGGAATAGGCCTTAATGAAAATTATTTATTTGATTAAGCAATGTTAATAAATATTCCACTTGACCAATATAAATAATTTCAGGTGAAAAAAAGACGAGAATACAGTGCCCAGAAAGTCGTTTTTATGGAGAATTAATATTATTTTGTTTAAGTCAAATAACAACGTGTTTTAGTTTTTCTAATGATATGTAACTATTCAACGCTATTAAGAAAAATTCTAAGTTAAATATTACGCAAGAAAGGGGAGGGGGGTCAAGAAATCTTATGTAGCCTTACGTGAACGGGGGGGGGGGGCAATAGTGGTCAGAATCGCCCTTACGTAATTAATGAATGGCCCCTTAGGGTTGTCAAACCCATATATCCGATACATGAAATTTTTCGCTGAGTAATTCTCTACAAGCCTCTTTAATTTCCCTACACATTTTTTCAAACCTTAAATTAATTATTTCAAAAACTGATAAAAGTGATTTTTCCCCATGCATTTTACATGGGAAACTTCAAGTCAAAGCCGGCATCAGTTCAATTAAAAGAAACATAAAAACAAAAATTAGGCATTTTCTTTTTCAGATTCAAAACAAAATTTAACTCTAAAGAGCAGTTTCGAGTCCGCCCTTTTGAAAACTCACAATCAAAACGGGTTTTGTTCGCTTGAAAAAGGACAGAACGCGTTCTGGCATTTTCAAGAATGCCAGAACGCGTTCTGGTCGTTCTGAAAACGACCAAAACTAGTTCTGGTCGTTTATTTCGGTCTTTGGCCGTTTTCAAAACAGCCACAACGCGTTCTGGCATTTCTGCGACGGCCAGAACGCGTTTTGGTCGTTTTTTTCGGTCTTTGGCCGTTTTCGGTCTTTGAGCCTAACATACATACAGTATTTGTATAGACGTGAGGAGCACGTTTTCAAGGTTCAGCAGAAATTCAAATAAGTGTAAAATCTTACAATGTGTAGTAATTTGTTATCTAGGAACACACCACACTTCAGAAGCTAGAAATAAAATAACAATGAGAAGCTTTGTTCTTTTTACTGACACATACAAATATTAAATTGTCATAATTTAAATTTCAAATGAAGAGATATTGCAAAATTGATTTTCTTTAAGGGGGTACATAAATAGGTAAATGACATTCTAAAATTATGAAATCTTGGAACCGCTTTTTTCATAAAAAAGTGAGCCTCAATCAACTTCAACTTCAACTTCTTACTCAACGCCAATTCTTTGCAGATATCGTCAAATTCACTGCAAAGGAGAAAGAAAAAGAGGAGAGGTATCAAAACCTTAAAAGAAAGCTGCAACGACTGTACCCAAAATATTCGGTGCAAGTAATTGTCCTTGTGATAGGTGCTCTCGGAAGTGCGAAACTATCACTGGTTGGTACCCTTAAAGCCATATCCGCATGCCAAAAATATGCTGTCATCCTTTGGTCGCTTCGTGTCCTCAAGACACAAGAGGGTTTCGCTGGCCTGTCGTTGTGATATATATATACAGGGTGTCCCACCACCTATGAACATGCCGGTATTGGGTGATAGAGGACAAAAAAAGAAACAGAAAAGTCCTCTGGCAAAACTTGATCCGGACCTTAGTTTGGGCACAGTAAAGCTTTAAAGTTGGGCATAATGAACCAATCAGAATCGAGCTTTGGCAACCACTTGTTAGTCTCATACGTGTTAAGATAGTGTGTGTGCTGGCGGTTACCTTCAGCTCTCGCAAAAATTTCACATCGTTGATCTTTGATTGTTTCTACAAGACGCGAAATTCAAGCCTTTATATTTTTTTAAATTTTTAGTTGTTCTTGCAAACGTTTATTACCGTCCTAAAAATAACATAAAATTTGCTCAACCTAAAAAAGATGAATTTCAATTTAATACAGAACTTTCCTGACATTTCATGTAAGAAGACCAACAGAGATGTTTAAAATTCAGAAGACCAAACGAACTTTGGTTCTTCAGAATCTTTATTTCCTTAAAAATAACCAACAAGTTGAGAATAAAACATCACATTTTGAACCCCTGAAAGTAATCCTTTGAGATTCTTTCCATAAATTCTGTTACCTTAATTGTAACAAAGTTAAAAATATTTAAACATGGAAAATCCAAACGAACTTTTGTTCCTTAAAAATAATCTACAAGTTGAAGATAAGGAAATACATTTTACACACCCAAGAGTAATTCTTTGTAATTCATTGCAAAATTGTTGTTACGTTTATTTAACAAAACCTTCAAAAAATTGAAACTGAGTAAACCAAACAAACTTTCATTCTTGAAAATAAATCATCAAGCTAAAGATAAGAAAACTCCTTTTAAAAACGCAGATAAATTATGTGCAACACATTAATGCTGCAAAAAAAATTTAATGAACAAAATAAATACAAATAAACAAAAATAACACAATAAAATGATATAACGATAAAAGATGAACATTAAATAAAATAAAAATTACGCACAAGTCGATGAAGATAAAATTTATTTAAAGTTGCTAAGTATCAAGAACTTAGGAAATATTGAAATCAAACTACTTTAAGAATTACTTTTGGGTGTCCAAAATGTATTTTTATCTTAGACTTTTTTATTTATTTTTAAGAACGAAAGTACGTTTCGTTTAACCATGCTTTAATTTTCTTTATTTTGTTACAACGAATGTAACAGAAATTTTGTAATGAATGGAGAACTCTTAGGTGTTATAAATATGTTATTTTATTTTGTACTTGTTTGTTAATTTATAAAAACAAAAGTTCGTTTCGTTTCCCGAGCTTTAGATTATTTTATTATTTATGATAAATTTGAAAGAAAAAAGGTTGTTTGATTCTCCGAGTTCTTAATTTTTTTGTTGGGTTTGTAAACATTGAATGTAACAATAATTTTTCAACGATACGCACAGAATTAACTTTGGGGATTCAAAATTTATTTTATCGTATTGTTAGAATTGTTCATTTAATTCATAAAAACGAAAGTCGCTTGGTTTATGCCAGAAATCAAAACAAAGAAACTAAAACCACTTTTGGGGGTTTAAAATTGCTTTGCATTTCTTTATTGTTTTTGCTAAATTAAATGCAAAAAAAATTGTTTGTTATTTTTAAAGAATTAAAGATCGTTTCGTACAACGACATTAAAATTTTTTTTTAGTTTCGTTACATTAAATGCAACAAAAATGTTACAATGAATCCCAAAAATTACTTTTTTACAATTAATGTAACAGAATTTATGAAAAAAATCGCTAAGATTTTTTTGGGGGGTTTCAAATAAGTTTTTTCATTGTAAACTTGTTGGCTATTTTTCAAGAACAAAAGTTCGTTAGAATTTCCCATGTTTAATTATTTTTAACTTTGTTACAATTAAGGTAACAGACTTTATGAAAAGAATTTCTAAGAATTAATTTTAGGGGCTCAAAATGTACTTTTTTATTTTCAAATTGTTGGTTATTTTTAAAGAACTGAAGATCGTTTCGTTTCATGAGCTTCAAATTTTTTTTAGTTTCGTTCAAGTAAATGTAACAAAAACTTTACAATGAATCCAAAAAATTACTTTAGTGGGAACAAAATGTATCTTTTGATTTCACCGTTGTTGGTTAAGTTTAAAGAACAAAAGTTCGTTTGGATTTCCCAACTTCAATTATTATTAACTTTGTTACAATTAATGTAACAGAATTTATGCCAAAAAATCGCTAAGAATTACTTTCGGGGGTTCCAAATCTGTTTTTTTTTCATTGTACGTTTGTTAATTATTTTTAAAGCACAAAAGTTCGTTTCGTTTTCCGATCTTCAAATTTTTTTTAAGTTCCGTTATTATTACACTAAATGTAACAAAAATTGTGTAATAAGTTAGAGAGAAGTACTTTTGCGGCTTTTAAATGAGTTTTCTTATTACTAAATTGATGATTTATTTTCAAAAACGAAAGTTTGTTTGGTTTCCTCAGATTCTATTTTTTGTTGGTTTTCTTAATATTTTTCTTACAATTTTTTTTTGTAATAAAAAATTTATTAAAAATTTGCAACGAATTGCAAATAATTACTTTTGGGGTTAAAACATTTGTTTTTTCATCTTAGACTTATGTTGGTTAGTTTTAAAGAAGAAAAGTTTGTTTGGATTTCTCATCTTTAACTATATTTTTAACTTTATTACAAATAATGTAGCAGAATTTTTGCAATGAATCGCAAAGAATTCTTTTGGAGGTTCAAAATGTGTTTTCGATTTCTAAACTAGTTGCGTATTTTTAAAAAACAAACGTTGGTTTCGTCTCCCGAGCTTCAAATTATTTATTTAGTTTTGTTACATTAAATGTAACAAAAATTGTGTAGAGATTTGCGAAGAATTACTTTTGAGGATTTGAAAATGAGTTTTTTTTATCTTGGACTTGTTTATTCATTTTATGGAACAAAAGTTTGTTTGGTTTTCCCGGTTTCAATTTTTTGTTGGTTTTCTTACAATAAATGTAACAAAAAGTTTGCTATGCATCTCAAAGAATTACTTTCGTTTGGTAGAAAATGTGTCTCTTATTTTAGACTTGTTGGTTAGTTTTAAAGAACAAAAGTTCGTTTCGTTTCCCCAGCTTTAGATTTATTTATTGTTTTTGTAGTAATAGATGTAACAAAAAATTTGCATCGCATGCAAAAGAATTACTTTTGGTGTTGAAAATGTGTTTTCTTATCTTAGACTTGTTGGTTAATTCTAAAGATCAAAAGTTTGTTTGGATTTCCCATTTTTAATTTTTTGTTTAATTTGTTACAATGAATGTAACCAAAAATTTTGTAATGAATCGCAAAGAATTACTTATCATAGACTTGTTAATTAATTTTCAATAACAGAAGTTTGTTTTGTTCCTTCGAGTTTTAAGTTACTTTGTTGGTTTTACAACAAAAATGTAACAAAATTTCTGAGACGAATCACTGAGAATTTCTTTCTGAAGTTTGAAACGTTTTTTCTTATCTTAGACTTGTAGATTAATTCTGAAGAACAAAATTTCGTTTGGTCTTCTGAATTTTAAACATCTTTGTTGGTTTTCTTACATGAAATGTCAGGAAAGTACTGTATTAAATTGAAATTCATCTTTTTTAGGTTGAGCAAATCTTATGTTATTTTAAGGACGGTAATAAACGTTTGCAAGAACAACTAAGAATTTAAACAAATTTAAGGCCTTGAATTTCGCGTCTCGTAGAAACAATCAAAGATCAACGATGTGAAATTTTTGCGGGAGCTGAAGGTAACCGCCAGCACACACACTATCTTAACACGTATGAGACAAACAAGTGGTTGCCAAAGCTTGATTCTGATTGGTTCATTATGCCTAACTTTAAAGCTTTACTGTGCCCAAACTAAGGCCCAGATCAAATTTTACCAGAGGACGTTTCTGTTTCTTTTTTTGTCCTCTAAAAAAAAGTCAAACAACCACCGCAGGGTACCACTAAGAGCAACTGCCATCTGGAAAAAATGTCAATGGCCCCCAGTAGAACCGCGGTAAAATACACCTATGGCCACGTCTCACATCCGTGAGATGGGTGGTCACAGGGCACGACGAAATCACAACGACAGGCCGGCGAAACCCTCATGTGTCTTGAGGACACGAAGCGACCCAAGGATGACAGCTTTCTGCATCCATCTCGCAAGAGCCTTGGCATATGTTTGGCACGCGGGTATGGCTTTAAGGTTACGAACCAGCGATAATTTCACACCTCCGAGAGCACCTATCACAAGGACAATTACTCGTACCGAATATTTTGGGTACAGTCGACGCAGCTCTCTTTTAAGGTCTTGATATCTCTCCTCTTTTTCTTTCTCCTTTGCAGTGATCTTGTATTCGGATGGAGCCGAGAATTCGATCACGAATATAGTTCGTTTCTCGAAGTCTTGGAGAACAATGTCAGGCCTCGAGTGCGCAACGGAGACTGCTGCCCGAAAATCGTAGTTCCAGAAAATTTGGCACTTCTCGTTTCGGACAATTGACTCTATTTCCCTTGGAGCGTTCGGCAGGGCAGGGTCGCGACCAACACCGTAAGAGCGACAAAGGTGGTAATAAAGTACTCTTAGGGCCGCATTATGTCTATAGATATACGTTGTTCCTGCGTGGGTCGGACACCCCGATAGTATGTGTTCTAGGTACTCAGCGTGTGCATGACACGCTCTGCACCTATCACTGGGAACTTCTTGACATAAAATGCGGGCGCGGTATGCTAAGGTGGAGATTACACCGTCCTGGCATGCGAAAATAAAGCCCTCTGTACCTGAATTATATATGTATATATATATAATATAATATAATATAATACAATATAATATAATATATAATAATATATATAATTAACATATATTAATAATTTTATATGCATTTGAATGCATAATTAAGGTACAGCTCATTACGTTTCATTGATAAAATAGCTGAAATACGTAATTTGACGATATCTCGAAAACAGGAATAGCTAGGATTTAAATTCAAACGGATTTTTGATGTATATTCGTACCCAAATATTATCCAGCGAACCGATTTTATTGCTATTTTGTGATACCTATTTGTCCTGCCTGACCACCGTGATGAGTAGAATTTTGAAATAAAAAAAATTAAATTGCCAAAAAAAGGAATTAATCCATTTGTTCCTTGTTGACTAAACATATCTAAGCCACATCAGATAAATGAATCCTGCTGATGAGAGTTTTTACTAAGTAAGAATTTTAAATAACATTAGGAATAAGAAACCCTATTTCATCTATAAAGATCTCTATAGAAGACCCATTTTTTGCCTGAAACCAACATTTATAGGAACTTGTTGACTCGATATTTTATTTATAAAAAAGTCCATATAATTAAAAATTCTCAATAGAAAAAAAAATCTTTGAAAAACTAAATCTCAATTCTCAAAATAAGGGCCCCATCGTTTTTTTTTAATTTCCTTTTTAAATTATTCGAGCAACATCATAAAAATAAATCCTGCAGAGACCTGGCGTTGAGTAAGAAGTTTAGGTTGAAGTAGGATGACGCTCACCGTGTAAGGCCAGACAATTTCGGTATAATGATTAATATTAAATATATCAAAAATTGGTTATAAAACTAATGATCTCTTTTGAGGAAAAACATCAGATTGTATTTTGTATAATTTTGTTGACCGGCAATACTATATTTTGTATAGTTTGTACAGATTCTTGTTTTCAACAGACACGGATTCTAAAAGCAGAGAAAAGAAATGAAGATTATTTTTTACTATCGAAATTTGTATTGTTACTGTTGTTCTTGAAGTTTTCGTGATTTTTGAAGAATTTTTTCCGTCAGAAAATTTTTCTTCAGAAAATTTACAAACGAAATTTTTGATGTTATTGTCCTTATTGGAGCCTATAGCGCTTTTGTCAGTTTTGAAAAACTTTTTCCCAAGAAAATGTTTCATCAGAAAATTTTCTATTGAAATTTGTATTTTTATTGTTGTTATTAAAGCCTAAAGCGGTTCTGTGACTTTCGAAAAATTTTTCTTCAGAAATTTTAAATGTTATTGTTGTTATTGAAGCCTAAAGCATTTTTATGACTTCCGAAAAATTTCTTCCATAAGAATTTTTCCTCAGCAAATTTACTTTTGAAATTTGTATTGTTATTGTTATCATTGATGCCAATAGCTTTTTTGTGATTTTCGAAAAAATATTTCATTAGAAATTTTTTCCTCACAAAATTTACCATCGAAATTTCTAATGTTTTTGTTATTATTGAAGCCTGTAGCGTTTTTTCAGTTTTGAAAAAAAATTTTCCTCAGAAAATTTACTACGAAAATTTGTATTTTTATTTTTTTTATTGAAGCCTATAGCATCATTGTGATTTTGGAAACAAATGTTTTCCTTAGAAATTTGTTGCTTACAAAATTTAACATAAAAATTTTTAATGTTCTTGTGGTTATATGTTATTTTATATGCGCAACTCTTGTTATTGCATGGGGTGACTAATAGCTACGGCAGCGGCCAGAGATTGTACACATCTAATCTTTACCTTTCATGAATAAAGATTCTGAATGCCACTTATCTGTATTTCCATATATCTATTCAGACACTGTAGATTACTGCATTGTCTGACTATATACATGCTCTTTCACTTACTATCTAGGTTTAAATTAATGTAGTAGAATATATCATTAAAATTATTGTTTTAGTTTTCAGTCACACGTATGTTCTTATATTCTCTATGTTTGTATATAACTTTGAACTTGTTACTTTCTAAATTGTCAATATTATAAGTGCATTCGCATGATAATGTATATGTTCATAGTTATCTGATAACGGCAGATTCGGCAAGTACGGCATCCCAATGACCGAACATATGCTGGCTTGTCGGCATTCTCTAAATTCATATCCCCTCACGGTAACACTTTAAGTATCTTGTGGTTTCTATCTTACCGACAGTATCGGATTTACCATACTTAGGTTCAAACTCCGACAAGATCGATATTGCTATTGCTTGTAGTTGATGGAGTTAGCCCGAAAGATGTGGGGTGAGGTAGGTTGCGCCTAGCTAGGTGTTACATCTAATTTTGTAAAATTTTGGGATGTTACAACAATGCAAATTTCGAAAGTAAATTTTCTGAGAAATTTTTTTTTTCGAATATCACAAAAACGCTATGGGCTTCAATAATAACAATGACAATACAAATATCGATAGTGAATTTTCTGATGAAATTTTTTCTGAGGAAAACATTTTTTTTTCGAAAATCACGAAAACGCTCTTGGCGTCAGTAACAACAATAACAATACAAATTTCGATAGTAAATTTGTCGAAGGAAAATTTGCTCCGGAATTTTTTTTTTAAACTGACAAAAACTCTATAGGGTTCAATAACAACAAAAACAATACAAATTTCGATAGTAAATTTTCTGATGAAAAATGTACTGAGAAACCTTTTTTTTCGAAAATCACAAAAACGCTATAAGCTGCAATAACAACAATAACAATACAAAAGTCGATAGCAAATTTTCTGCTGAAAAATTTTCTGAGGAAAAAATTTTTGCATAATCACAAAAACGATATAGGCTTCCATAACAACAATCACAATACAAATTTCGATGGTGAATATTATGATGAAAAATTTTCCGGGGAAAACTTTTTTTTCGAAAATCACTAAAACGCTCTAGGCTTCAGTAACAACAATAACAATACAAATTTCGATAGTAAATTTGCTGATGAAAAATTTCCTCAGGAATTATTTTATAAAAACTGACAAAAACTCTATAGGGTTCATTAACAAAAAAAAAACAATAAAAATTCCGATAATAAATTTTCTGATGAAAAATGTTCTGAGAAACATTTTTTTTCGAAAATCACAAAAAAGCTATATGCTACAACAATAACAATAACAATACAAAAGTCGGTAGTAAATTCTCTGCTGAAAAATTTTTTGAGGAAAAAATTTTGCAGAATCACAAAAACGCTATAGGCTTCCATAACAACAATAACAACACAAATTTCGATAGTAAATTTGCCGATGGAAATTTCCTCAGGAATTATTTTATAAAAACTGACAAGAACTCTATAGGGTTCAATAACAACAAAACAATACAAATTTCGATAGTAAATTTTCTGATGAAAAATGTACTGAGAAACCTTTTTTTTCCAAAATCACAAACACGCTTTAGGCTTCAATAACAACAATAACAATACAAAACTCGATAGTAAATTTTCTGACCATCATTTTTTCAGAAAATCAATAAAACGCTATAGGCTACAATAACAACAATGACAATAGAAATTTCGATAGTAGATTTTCTGAGGAAAAAATTTGTTCAAAATTGACAAAAACGCTATAGGTTTAAATAGCAACAAAAATAATTTAATTTCGTTATTCAAATTTTTGGGAAAAGACATACAAACGCTATAGGCTTTAATAACAATAACAACAAAAACAATACAAATTTCGATAGTAAATTTTCTGACGAAAAATTTTCTGAAAAACATTTTTTTTTTTGAAAATCGCAAAAACGCTATAAGCTTCAATAATAGCAATGACAATACAAATACCGATAGTGAATTTTCGGATTAAAAATCTTCTGAGGAAAACATTTTTTTTGAAAATCACAAAAACGCTCTAGGCTGCAATAACAACAATAACAATACAAAAGTCGATAGTAAATTTTCTGCTGAAAAATTTTCGGAGGAAAAAATTTTTGCATAATCACAAAAACGATATAGGCTTCAATAACAACAATCACAATACAAATTTCGATGGTGAATTTTATGATGAAAAATTTTCCGGGGGAAACATTTTTCTTCGAACATCACAAAACCTCTATATGCTACAATAAGAACAATAACAATATAAAAGTCGGTAGTCAATTTTCTGCTGAACAATTTTTTGAGGAAAAAATTTTGCAGAATCACAAAAACACAAATTTTCTGAGAAAATGATTTTTTCGAAAATCGCAAAAATGCTTGAGGCTTCAATAACAACAATAACAATACAAAACTCGATAGTAAATTTTCTGACAATCATTTTTTCAGAAAATCACAAAAACGCTATAGGCTTCAATAACAACAATGACCATTGATATTTCGATAGTAAATTTTCTGAGGAAAATTTTTTTTCAAAACTGACAGAAACGATATAGGCTTCAACAACAACAACAACAATAACAATACATATGACACATATGTTCGAAAAAATTTGTTCATTAGAAAATTTTTCCTCAGTGAATTTACTGTCGAAATTTGTATTATTATTGTTGTTATTGAAGCCTATAGCGTTTTTGTAGATTTTTAAAAACTTTTTTCCTCAGAAAATTTTACATCAGAAAATTTACTGTCGAAATTTGTATTGCTATTGTTCTTTTTGAATCTTATAGAGTTTTTGTCAGTTCTGAAAAAATGTTAGCCTCAGAAAATGTAGTATCGAAATTTTCAGAGTTATTTTTGTTATTGAAACCCATAGCGTTTTTGTGATTTTCGAAAAAAATTTTCCCCTAGAAAATTTTTCCTCAGAAAACGTACTATCGAAATTTTTAATGGTAATCTTGTTATTAAAGCCTATAGCGTTTTCTTGATTTTCGAACAATTTTCTTCCCTAGAAAATTTTTCCTTAAAAAATTCACTATCGAAATTTGTATTGTTATTGTTGTTATTGGAGCCTATAGCTTTCTTGCGATTTTCGAAAAAAAATTTTGCCCAGAAAATTTTCCCTCAGAGAATTTACTATTGAAATTTCTATTATTATTATTCTTTTTTCTGTGCATTTATTGACCTAGAAAAAGCATTCGACACAGTAATTAGATGTAAACTTTGGGAAGTCCTTAAAGAGTATGGAGTGAATGGAGGACTCCTACAAGCAATAAAAACAATATATACAGGTAGTAAGGCGAGTGTAAGGGTAAATGGGAAACTGAGTGACTGGTTCGATATTATGCAAGGCGTGAAACAAGGATGCGTTATGTCCTCGTGGCTGTTTATCATATTCATGGATAAGTGTCTAAGAACTGCCCTCTTCGACGAAAAAGGTGTAGAACTCGAAAACGTCAAGGTACGTGGGTTAGCTTTCGCAGATGAGAAAATTGTTATGGCAGAATCAGTCGAGGACTTGCAAAGAATCTTGAATAAATTTAATGCGAGCATGAAGAACATGGGCCTCAAAATTAACGTGAAAAAACGAAAATCATGGTGTTTGTGGGTAAAAGTGAGAAAACAATATGCAACATTGTTCTAAGTGATGAGAGATTAGAACAAGTTGACAAGTACGTATATCTAGGTAGTTTATTCACTAAGGACGGAAAAATAGATGGAGAGTTGGATAGGCGCATAAATAAGGGTAAGCAGGTTATCGGTAGAGCAGGGTCCATCCTCAAAAATAAAAACATATCAAAAAAAGCTAAAATGGCCATACATAATTCCATATTCATACCAACTGTACTATAAGGTAGCGAGACACGGACCTGTCAAGAAAAGGTCAGGAGTAAAATCAACGCGATCGGTATGAAACCTCTGCGCATAATATGCGGAAAAACACTGATGGACAAAGTCCGAAACGAGACAATCCTCAAAGAATGTGGTACAGGAGAGACACTAGTTGACATATGGGAAAGAAATCAGTTAAGATGGTTCGGACATCTTGAAAGAATGAGAGATGAACGACTGACTAAGCAAGTGTATAAAGGTAAAGTAAATGGCAGAATGCCCAGAGGTAGACCGACGAAAGAATGGTTAGAATCTGTGAATGAGACATTAATCCGAAGAGACATAAAAAGTCATAGGAACACAAGAGCTTGCATGAAAAAATGCATGGACGTAAAGGAATACTAATGGGCCCAAGTGGAGAACCATACATAACAATTTTGTGAGGCTCCTCACTTGGGGTGATCACTAGAGAGATTGATCAGCAACCTGAGTCGGAGCAGTGTTGCGGAGTGAACGTGTCATTTGAATAAATAACACGAAAACTCCAGATCAATCTAAAACATCTATACCTATCTTCCTTATACCATATAACGACCTACTTTATACCTATATACCTATCCCATTACTTTCCAACCGAGCAAGTCACGCCTACCCCGAAAGGGAAATGGCTTAATGTTATAATTATAGAAGCCTACAGCGTTTTCATGATTTTCAAACAAATTTTTTCCTCAGAAAATGTACTATTGAAATTTGTATTATCATTGATGTCATTGAAGTTTTTGTGTTTTTCGAAAAATTTTGTTCCTTCAGAAAATTTTTCCTCCGAAAATTTACTATAGAAATTTTTAATGTTATTGTTGTTATGATAGCCTAAAGCATTCTTCAAATTTTCAAAAAATGTATTCCTTTAGGAAATTTTTCCTTAAAAAATTTACCATTGAAATTTATGATGTCATTGTTGTTATTGAAGCCTATAGCGTTTTCGCGATTTACGAATAATTTTCTTCCCTAGAAAATTTTTCCTAAAAAAATTTACTATCAAAATTTGGATTGTTATTTTTGTCATTGAAGCCTATTCCGTTTTTGTCAGTTTAAAAAAAAAGTTCAACGGAAAATTTTTCATCAGAATAGTTACTATCAAAATTTGTATCGTTATTGTTGTTATTCGAAACCTATAGCGTTCTTGCGATTTTCGAAAAAATTTCTTTCTCAGAGAATTTGATATTGAAATTTCTATTATTATTATTGTTATTGAAGCCTATAACGTTTTTGTAAATTTTTAAAAACATTTTTCCTCAGAAAATTTTTCAACAGAAAATTTATTGTTGAAAATTGCTATGTGGTACTGTGGTTGTAGGAAGAATGTCTGGTGATGTTCGGTGGAATGACGAAATCCAAGCAGCCGCCCAAGAAAAGAGAAAAGCGTATGACAGAAAATTGAACATCACAGGCCTTAGTGGTGTTGAGAGAAATTTGAGAGTGTTGCATGATGTAGAAAAGTTCGCATTTTGAACAAAATTGGATGCGAAGCACGAGATACGTGATGAGAATGTTTCCGTTAAAGGCGACGGAGCTTTAACGAAAGGGAATTCACAATCAGAAAATTACAGTTGCCGATGCTCTGACCTCTTATTTTATAAGGACTGTGCACAAATATGGGGAAATACAATGACCAAGCGTATAGCGCGAGGGACATGCATTATCGAGTGCAAAGCGCGAGAACCAAAAGTAGCGAAATTCGATATATTCGAATATTCGAATAAGTCTTGAACTTCGAAGATTCGATTTGACTTCCTGAACCATTTTTTCTAAAAAGGAAAAGTAATATTGATGCGAAAATTTTTAATAATGAAAGAAAATTAAGCCGGTTTAATGTACGGTTAGATTTTTTTCTATTTCAAAAAATCCAATTTTGCAAGCTTTTCAAAATTTCCATGGAAAATTCGAACAAAAGTGCACAATTGGATGCTTTAAAAAAGGCAATTTTCGAAGTTTTTTGGGAGGATATCTCATTTTGGTAGGTTCCCGAAGAAAGTGAATGAGTCGAAATGATCTGCTGAAACACCACAAGATTTAAGATATTATGTTTGAATTACAGGTATAAAAATTAATTTTATAATATGCAATCGAAAAATAAGAAAAAATACGAAAATATAATAGCCTAGATTACGTTGTCACTTTTTAGTTACATTTGACTCAAACTAAATAGTCTTCTTGATATTTGAAAATTATTGATTATATATAATCAATCAAATTCAAAATTAATATCTGATAGAGTAAAAGCCTAATGATATGGAACATGTTCTTTGTTATCTTCTGATATTTATACAACAATAATTAGTTACGAAATTATTTTCCTCCTTTTACCTACAAAACAAGTAAAGGAGAGTAAACAGAGATTGCGTAATCAGGAAAAATGTATCTATCACACATCCATATTTCATACTGTAAATATTGTGGATATCATTTGTGTGTAGAGCAAAGATTTTGCGTGACTGAAGTGAAATTGATTTATTTGACTATTTTGTACAGACTATGTGTTATCATTAATTTTGTGTGGCAAATTTAATTTAGAAATTCTTTCATATCGATCAAATTCATTCCAATTTAAAAATTAATTAAATTTCACTATTTAAATTAGACAAAAACTTAAATGGACCAGGCGGACGAGCTCTTACAGATTCAATTATTTTAAATTTATTCTCCAACATTTCAGTACAATATTAAAAGTTTTCAAATTGTAAACAAGACGAATATAACACCATATAATTGGTTACGTGATATCGTGATACATACTTTTGGCGACATGTGTTGGGTGTAATATTTTTTTAGAAAAAAGTTAAATAATGCATGATTATAAAAAATTATGAGCAAATGAGCATTTCTTATTGTATTTAATTTATTTTCTGAAAGTTTTGACTCAATGTGTCATTTTGTATGAAAATTATTTTTAAAAAATCTGGAATGGTAGGTATATATTATGCCTAATATACTTTATTAGCTCTGTTATACAAGACTATCATGTGCGCAGCGTTATAATTATCTGGCTATTCGTTGCTAAAAAATTTGACATTGTGATAATTTATTATGTAATAGATGATGAAATTCGTTCACATCATTTACGGTGAAGGAGAGGTACTGGCGGGAAATAAAAAGTTTATTTCTTTAGAATAAATTAGATTCTATTATTCCCGAATCTTATTAATTCCAGAATACAGGTTTATAATGATAATAGCGAAGGGGCAAGAGATTTTAGTAGATACAACACGGTCCTTTTACCTTTTTCTGAATAAGTTTTAAAGGCCTTGAGATCATTCCTAGGTAGAATAGATTCACATACAATTGATAGTGTTATATACAAAATTGATAGAACCATTGAACTGGGAAAAGACATGCGCAAAAAAATGGATTATTAGGATGTTATTTATAAAATAATATGTAGGCATTGTGATGCAGTATATATAGGCCAAGCAGTGAGACCGCTAAGTATAAGGAGAAATGGACACCAAAATAATTTTTACGAAAATTTTTTATAAAAGTTGTGTATGCTTTTTTAAGAAACTGATTAGAGTAGATAGGTAGGGCGCGTTCTAGACCACTTTTTTCCGTACGACTAGAACGGAGTCTGGATATTAAGACGGAGTCTAGATATGCAGGCTGCTAGATGATGAGTCATCTATAGTATAATATAATATAATATATAATATAATATAATATAATATAATATAATATAATATAATATAATATAATTTAATTTATATAGCGTGTGTGTGAGGAAAGTTAAGAGTGCAAGGTGATGAGTCATCATCCCTCGTGAGCCGCCGCCCGGGAGATAAGGTGATGACGTACATGGTGGTGTTGCATTTCAACCCCCGTATATAATTGCTTGTTATTGTCAAGATAATTCTGAGAAAAAAATAGCCGGTGTCTTTGAAGTCGGGGTGCGTATGTGATATGATTATTTTTAGGGCGTAAATACTTTCAAGGTTATATTTTGCAAGTTTAAACAGGTTTCAGAAGAAGAGTGCATGTACATTCCTCATGCACCATAGCATAATATTGCCAGCCAAAATAAATATTTAATTAAAATGAGAAAAATAGTCGGTACCTTTGAAGTCGGGGTGCGTATGTGATATTATTATTTTTAGGGTGTAAATACTTTCAAGGTTATATTTTGCAAGTTTAAACAGGTTTCAGCAGTGCATGAACATTTCTAATGTGCCATGGCATAATATTGCGCAATTACGCCAGCCTAAAATAAATATTTAAATAAAAATCCCCTTTGACTCTTGCCGACATCATGCGTCAGGGGGTATCAAATTTCATATAATATTAAACAATTCCTAGTAAACAAAATTCCATTCTGATGATGTCATCCTCGTTCTAGGAATCCTTATCTACAGCTACATCCTGTTTTGACAATATAAATTTGATTTATTGCTTCTAAATAACATTTTAATTAAAAAATTCCCCTTTGTCTCTTGCCGACATTGTGCGTCAGACGTCTCACATTTCATATAATGTTAAATAATTCCTGGTAAACAAAATTTCATTCTGATGACGTGATCCTCGTTCCAGGAATCCTCATCTACAGGGGGTTACCATATGATGCAATATTGCTCAATTTCGAGAAACGAATTTTACGTGTTTCTAGGTTTATCGATTATACTGTAGAACTTTATAGAACAATGTTGCATTATATGATGCCATACTATGCAATTTTGAGAAACGACTTTTACATGTGCTTGAAGTTCTGAAAGTTCATATGATTGAAACTTTTTACCGATGACTTTGTAAACCAGAAAAAAGCTAAAATGTTTGTTCGTTTATATTGGCAATAATTTATTATTGAAGTAGAATTATAATGCACAGTTTAAATAATTGTATAAAAATGTCTAAAATAGAGTCGGAAGGCATGGTGCAATCGGTAGTAACCCATATTTACGCGGTGAAAGTGCAAGTAAGTACTTATATTAATTAAAAAAAAAAAAATATTTTCATGTCAAGACTGCACATGACTTCTAAGCTCAAACGGAGAAAAATTTTTTGTCGCATTATAAAGTGTCAATATGTTGTTAATTCATGTAATGATGTTCATTTGTTAACTTTAACTTCAAATATAAAATATTTCTGCTTAATTTCGACTTTTAATTGAGAAAATAAAAAATGGCAAGGAATCGATAGTAAACGAGGTTCAAGCTTGGGTCAAGCTGGGTGATCAAGCCTGGCAATATAACTGGGTCCAAGCCAGATTTGGCGTTTCAATCGAGTTTGGCAAGGCTAGATTACCAGGCTAGAGCCTAGTTCTGCCAAGCCTGGGCCCTGTTCGGACAATTACCACATTTCTGAACAAGTAAATATAATATAAATATAACGAAATATTTCAAATTTCAATCACCCACTAAAGCTACTGTATTAGTAGATGAGTAAGGCTGGGTCCTGAACCAAAAAGTAAGACGGAGTCTGGTTACGCATTATAAGGTTGACTCTGAATCTCGCTTTTGAGCCACTTTTACAAGATGGACTCTGGATATGTATGTACTCTATTCATGCTAAAAGCTTCTAGAACATTCTCGGAGTGTCCTGATGACATCATGGAATAATATTGCGCAATTATAAGAATCGAATTCATGTAAACAGTTTCAAGGTTATTTTTTATCTCAATTTAACATTTCGTGTAAATACTTTCAAGGTTATATTTTGCTTTATCCTGGCATTTTCTACTGAATCATATAGTTATGAGAAAAATAAAGATGACTTATTGCCTTCTTATAGATAAACATTCATTTAACATGCAAAAGATACAGGTGTAAGGTGAAATTTGATATGGAGGGCTATGCATGACATCCTGTTTTGTCTACGTAAATTTGATTTATTGCTTCCTTATAGATGATACTTTTAACTAAAAATTCCTGTCTTTATTTATTCAGTACATATTTAACTCATGATGAACATTCTACATTCTAGAAAACTTCTGGAACTTTAGCCTAAAGTGACAGATATATTATTAGAGAACACTTTACAGTTAAAGTGGTTCATGTCCGTGCTAAGTTTCCGTGCTAAATTTTGATGATGTCATCCTGAATTCCTACCTTACCAACATTGATACTGAGTCAAATCTATGTATTTAGATGCAAGAGATCTAATACCAGAGGGCTCAGAGGGCTAAGGAGTCAAATGTGTCTAAAAAAACTTTTCCACACGTCTCTAGTAAAAGTTTCAAAAATATTCTACATGTAGTTCAATAATAATAATCTGAGGATATATAATGCATAATTATTTAATACGTGTTCAGTTTATTGGAAGAGCTCGCTCAATTGGCGCTACTGAAAGACAGTTGAATTAAAGTATTTTTTGTAAGAGAACGGTGGTTCGTTTGATAATGGTTCTTAATGAAAATTGTTTGATCAATGAAATAACACGCATATTCAAAAATGTTGAGGATATGGGAGGAAGATTAATAGCAGAGATGCTAATACGTATATGTATAGTGGAAAATTCTGTTTTATGACTACAAATGCATGTATTGCTTTTCACGAAAGATAAAGAAGGAGAAGAAACTCATTTTAAAAAAATATTTTACTCTTATTGTAGCACACGTAAAAATAAAAATGATGAATATACCATAGAAGAGTATGAAACCAGCCAAGACAAAGAAGCACCAAAATAAGTGCTGGAACGAGAGCTATTATATCAATTTGGATGAGTTAGGTGAATATTATAAAAATGTAAATGTTGACTACATTACAACAGAAACGAAGTTTTTCTTTTTAAACTAACATTTATTACATCATCTCAATGGTTTAAGCATAATGGGGTGAGTGAAGCATGTGCAAGAGAGAACCATGTGATGTAATTGACTTATAAGCTATAGACTACATTAATTTTTATATTCTAAAAAATCAATTAATCATAAAGTGACAGCAAGGTATGAAGTACACGTGTGTATAGGCTAGAGATAGAGAGAGAAAAGTGTGAGAGGGAGAGAGAGAGAGAGAGAGCTATGCATTTAAAAAAATGTAATTCTAAAGAAAATAATTTTGTAACATTTGCAAGATTTCAGAAGGCTTTGTGATTGAGCGACTCAAAAAACAATCATAAATCTCACAGCATGCCTCTGCAAAATGAATCAAACCATATAAAAATTTGCATGAATCTTGAAAAATACCAACAGATTCTCAAGAGATCTTATTACATCCAGTGGATCACAGTGAGACATTTAGAATCTCATATTGATAAGGCTCAGATGTCACATAAACTATTAGCAATTAATACCTAGTAGCCCCCAGTAATAATTTTTAATAATATTGATTCAACTATTTTCGGACGAAGAACATATAATTCGAAAGCTCTTGTTAGAATTTATAAAATCAGCTACATAAGTATTATAATGAACTGCAAGAAACGTTGAAATCATATTTCGCATAATAGAGTAATCTGCTGAAAATATTCAACTTACTCACTTGAAACATTGAAATAAAGTACCATGGGTGATGAAATAAATTCAACAATATTAAAATCTTATGCCAGAATACTGTGAATCGAACATTAAAAAATAATACAATGATCTAGTGATAACAAGAACATCTACTTTCTAGAACTCTTAAATCAACATTTAGTGATATAGAAATTTAATTAAATAATACTAAAAATGCTGAATGAAGTATTGATTACGCATATTAAAATCTGCTATCATATATAACAGCTGCAAATCTTATCTTTTCTTAGAACCAACATTTAAAAAAAAAATTGTATTTAAATAAATCCATATAAAGTGACAAGGATTTCTGGTTAACAGAATAATGGATATACAGTTGATTCAACTGTTCCAACTTAGTAGACGAAACTTTGTTTCACTAAAACGAGGACCTGGGTTACCAAAGATTATCATAGAGTGCGCCACCATCGGATACGCTGCTTTTTCTTGTAGTTGTAATCACGTTTTCCGTGTTGAATCTTGAATTATCCTAAATCAAGTTGAATAAACTATTAAAACTTATGTGGAAGAAGGAGAAAGAATAGAGGAGGAGAATGGAGGAGGAGGAGGAGGAGGAGGAGGAAGAGGACGAGGAGGATACGATAAATGTTACGGTTAAGTCATGCAGGTACTGAAAAATATTAGATTCGATGACTCAAAAATGCAACTGTTTTTAGGTGGTTGGATGAGGAGGAGGAGGAGGATGCGATAAATATTACGGTTAAGTCATGTAGGTACTGAAAAAATATTAGATTCAATGATTATATGCTCTAAATCGTCTGTTAGGTGTTTTAAAAGCTCTCAAAACGTGGAGATTTGATTAAAACCGACCAAGTCAAATTTTACATAAAACCAAAACCTTCTCATCAGAATGAGAATGTAAAAACTATGGAAACTGTAGGTAATGCCTTTTTCCTGCATACTAGATGTATCGCCACTCCCGGTGCTGCCCTCTGCGCTGAGCTTGATAAATCTCCATCATAATATAATATTTGACTTTTATGTAAAAATCAATAATATTAAAATCTGCTTTTATATGACAAATGTAAATTATTATTTTCTTAGAATCAACATTTAATTTTGGTTCTACGAAAATTCAGTTAAACAGTTAAGGATTTCAGGTTAACAGAATCATGAACATACTGTTGATTCATCTATGTCAACTTTGTAAACGTAAACTTAGTTTTCATTTTAACAAGGGGTCTTGGGTTAATAAAGATTATGATAGAGTGCACCACTATCGGGTACGCTGGTTTTCTCCTAGTTGTAACCACGTTTCTGCTATTGAATCTTAAAATTAAACCCAATTGAATAAACTGTTAAAGTGTAGAAGAAGAGGATGGAATTTAGGAGGAGGGCAGAGGAGGAGGAGGAGGTGATGGGTATAATAATGATGTAGTTAAGACAAGTAGGGACTGAGAATATTAGATTCAATGATTATATATACACTAATCTTCTGTTAGATGTTTTTATAAGCTGTTTTCCTAAAAAACTACAATGAATTCAGGTGAGATAATAAAGAAAAAAAACACATAAATTTCAAATTAGATTTATTCATTCAACCTATATAATAATTATAATAATGGTAATAATGGTAATAATAATAATAGTAATAATAAATGGTCGGACCAACTCAGGAGGGACCTTCTTACCTGTTGGCAAAGAAGCTCACCGGCGCGGAGAGGATTCATGAAGAGGTTGCATGACCGTTGGGGCAATATGCACCCGGAATATGCTCATAAAACGCCTCAGTATTTGAGAGATCAAGTATCCTTCTTGCGAAAAAACGGATATGAAGCTGTTTATCAACAGGAAGAGGAGCAACATCCTCCAGTGAACATTCCACCCGTTCCAGCAAGACCACCTTTTGCAGATAGCCGATAATGTCAACATGAGAAGTAGGAGATCTATCCACCAAAAAGTCTTCCTCAGGATGGACAAATTAGCTGAAGCTAATACTGCTCTCCGCGATTTGCTCCCCGAAGATGTTAATCTCTGGAATCTGAACTGTGTAGTTTACGAGAAGGCGGTCTCCCTGCTTAGCGACGATAGAAGTAACGAAACTTCGGTACGTCTGAGTAAGACACGCGAGCGTATTGCACAGCTTCAGTTCAAAATTGAAACGGCGAGACGGCATGCATCAAATGTTCAGTGCGTGATTAGCTACATAACAGCAAATAAAAAGTTCACTCCAAAAGTTAGGGCACTTGCTCGAAACTTGAGGAAAGCAAATCACACGCTGAACAAGTGTAAACTGTCGACCATCCAGCAGCACTGGACGCAAAAAGTAAGATCTCTTTCAACAGCGAAACAGCGCCTTGAACGGCGAGTTAAGTGGATTCAGGAAAATTCCACCTTTTCTACTAATCCTTCCCGTCTGTTCAATAAAGCGTCATGTGTAGTTAAAAATCCGCCTAGTCGAGAAGAGATTCAAATCTTCTGGGAGCAAGTATATGGAGATACTTATCAGCTAAATGAAGACGCTTCCGATATATCACTCTTTCGTAACTTTTGCCAAAGGCAAAGGTTACAAGATCCAGAGGAAGAGTGTCCACTAATTACTGCTGAAGAAGTGAAGAAAGTTATCGCTAGAACTAAGAACTTTTCGGCGCCAGGGCCAGATAAAATCAACAACTTTTGGTGGAAGAAGTTTACTTCTACGCACCAACATCTAGCTCGTATATGTACTACTTTCTTAAACGGAGAACAACCCGTCCCGCAGTGGCTAGTGGAAGGACGCACGGTATTGATCCCTAAGGCCGGAGATTTGTCATGTCCAAAGAACTACAGGCCCATAGCTTGTTTAAACACCAGCTACAAGCTATTCACTGGCATCCTCAAAGAGAGGATATTGACATCTATCGAGCCGGTATGGAGTGCAATAGTCGAACAACGTGGATGCAAGAGAGGGCTGGCAGGTTGCAGGGAGAACCTGTTAATAGACAGGTGTATTACCCAGGACTCGATCAGGTATCGACGCTCTTGTGGCGGACAAGATTTGTCATAACATCTGACAAAAGACAAGTGACTACAAGCTTTGTCACATATAAGAGGGGGGTCTTTCAAGGAGACTCTCTAAGTCCGATACTTTTCTGCATTTCCCTCTTGCCTCTATCTATTGTGCTCCGAGGCAAAAGCTCTGAATACCTATGTGGCCCGCCGAGCAGAAGAGAATATAAGGTCAACCACCTTTTATACATGGACGACCTTAAACTCTTTGCTTCCTCAAAAAAGGACTTTAACATCCTTGTAGATGCGGTAAATAGGTATTCTAAAGCGATTGGCATGAGCTTCGGACTGGACAAGTGTGCCTGCGTCCACCTACACCAAGGAAGACTAGAAACTACATCATCCAGTGACGATCAGGATGTTCAACTCATAGGCGGAAATACCATTCAACATCTTGGTATTGGAGAAACATATACATATCTTGGAATACCGCAAGCGGAAACCCAAAATGTGCATAACTTGAAAACGGCCCTTGGAAAAAGGTATCGCCAAATTCTCAGAAAAATTTGGGCTTCCGAATTATCTGGAAAGAATAAGATCCAGGCGACCAATATGCTGGCCATTCCTATACTGCTCTACACGTTTGGTGCAGTAAAATGGAACGTCGATGAGTTAAAACAACTTGATCGAAGCACACGCAAGATGATGACAATTCAACGAAGTATTCATCCTAGATCTTCCGTACCTCGAATATATCTCCCTCGCGATAAAGGAGGTAGAGGATTGCTAAGCTTAGAGTGTCTTCATCGGAGAACGGTTCTGGCTACAGCCTGTTCAGTTCTAAAAAGCACGGATTCCCTTATGCGACTCGTACATCAACATGAAGTCGCCAATGCTGCGGTGTTTCTATACCATGCAGCAGATAGGGCCGCAGAGGAGCTTGACCTCCCATTTGATTCCAGCGACATTACACATGGCCTAGCATCACTAACACCTCTGGTGCTCAAAAGTCGTATACAGGAAGCAGAGCATACGCTTCTACTAAGAGAACATGCTGAGAAACCCCTCCATGGTAAGTTCTACGGCATCCTACGTAGAGAAGAGCTCTCGATGGGTCTGACCAACATGTTTCTCAAGTCTGCTGGATTGAGATCGGAGACCGAGGGATTTCTTTTTGCCTGTCAAGACGGCGTCATAGACACCTTAGTTTACCGCGAGCGCATAATGAATATACCTGTACGCGATACCAACTGCCGAGCGTGCAAGCTAGAGCCCGAAACACTTGGACATGTTCTCAGTGGATGCTCTAAATATGCACGCTGCGCGTACATAGAGAGACACAATGCAGCTCTAAAAGTGATATATTACCATCTTAGGCATTTCTATGGTGTCGATCTATTGCCCGTCTTGCCATACGCCCAGGGGGAACTCGAGTCAGTTGTGGAGAATGATCAGTGTAAGATCTACTGGAATTTTTCATTCTCCACCACTCAACGTATCAGTGCTACGAAGCCTGACATTGTCCTCCAAGATCTGAAGAACAAGATCATTTACGTGATTGAATTCTCGGCACCAGCCGATGGTAATATCACGGCAAAGGAGGGAGAAAAACAGGCGAAATATCAAGCACTTCTTTTCGAGCTGCGTAAGCTGTACCAAGGCTACAAAGTCCATCTTATAATTCTCATAATCGGCTGCCTTGGAGGTATGAAAGCTTCATTTATTAGCCAACTCAACAAGATTCCGGCTTGCCAGCGTCAGGCTCATTTTATCGCGAACCGGATGCAAAAGGCTGTTCTCCTGGGATCACTCCATCTGGTCCATCAACACTGTTCCTCTTAAATTCTACAAAGATTGGTAGCTCTAAAAAAGTATCCAGAGGTGAAACCTTCATCTCCAACTGTCTTGTCTGCCGCGTAAGGTCATCCGCGGCTAGAGACCTGACTCCAGGGAACAGTGTTGCCCAATGTTATCACGCGTAAATTTCCCGCTCTTGCTTACCTTCTAGGACAGAAGGAGCAGAAGCGGATGACGTACACGTTCCAGTAGCTTTGGGATTGGTTTCTTTAAGGAATCATGATCGAAGCTTCCGGAGCCTACAACTTCTCTATAAACGCAAAAAATATATAATATCGAATATTAGAAAACTTAAAAATGCTAACTACAGGAACTGTTCAATTAGTGATTGCGAATGTTAATTTTAATTACATTTAACTAGTTGCTAAACTAAAAAATATTATTCAATAATACCAACCT
>CAKNXH010001389.1:327142-474476 GCA_932178445.1 Andricus quercusramuli
ATTATATTATATACCTATCTACTGATTAGAAGCCTCAATTTCGGTGATACGAAATTACTATTAAATAACAAGCTAGAATATGTGTTATTATTAACATATTGTAATTATCTTCACACGTGTTCAATTTTTTATTTGTTATTTTCATTTCCAATTTTTCATTCCTTACATCGCCAAAACTTGACTTTTAGCCTCAGGGGGTATCAAAACGCGAAGATTCGTTGAAAAGCTGAGATTCAAAATTTCGGGCAATTCTAATACTTTTTCAATCATTAAAAATGTGAAAATTTTCATCAAATTGTTATAAAACCAAATACTTATTTAGGTAAGACAAATATTTATTACTCAACACGATATAATACATATAATTTGTACAGTTGCGATATAACTAATAAAGGCAGCCAACGGTTTAATAGAGCAAACGCCAGATCTAATTGAATTATAAAAATATATTTTTCAGAACGCAATCATGAAAACGGCGTGTTTCCATGCCTCCATAGCCAAACGCAAAGGTACGCTTTTAAATATTTAATAGAAGTACGAAACGCAACATTCGTTCGATAAAATATACTCTCAGTTATTTCCTCGACGGCCATTCATGATCATAAATATTGATGTCTTTCAAAGATAGTGAATATGTTCTTTAATTCAGCAAACACATATATTCACTCGACTAAATTGTACACTTTTTTAAAGACAAAATATAATTCCTCATGAGAAGTTGCATTAGAATATTAAAATTCAGTAATTGAAAATTATTTGGAAATGAGTTACGAATGGTTTTAGCATTTTCAGCAGTCGAGGTCGATTGAACATTGCTTCAACACAAAAAATTATGTCCAACTAAAATCTGTTCTCAAAAATTTGAATGAAATCATTCGAAAATATTGGATAACCAGTCATATAGTTTCATCTATATGATACAATTTGCATTTTTCTTCCATCTCTGATGGGTTTAAGATGCAGTATTTGCCTCATTATCAAGGAATAATCTCGAACTGATTTATGTTTTTTTCGTTTACTCCTCAAATCATACCATCATTGTGACCCAGCGTGAAATCTATTTCTAATGTAATTTCATTTGTCCTACAATCTTTTGATTTGATTTTGGATCACAAACGAGATTGAATTTCCAATCACATTTTTTTTTTTGATTCAATTAAACGCTTCTGCTCTAATATTGGAAGCCTGTAGATGACGAAGATTGAGCAGAGGATTGAGCATTGTGCCTGTGCTCATTCATGGGGCTGCGGCTTCGAGATCGAGAGGGAGATTGTGCACCACCCGAAAGACCAGCTGGCAATTTCTTGAACACACCATATGACACAAGTTGTACCAGATTTGGTTCTGATGTCGAATGCTCGTAAAGGTTATATATAGCCAAGTGATTACGCAAGAATATTGGTTCAACCTCGTTTTCATCACTGACCCATCCAAAAAGTATGGCACCCCTTGCTACCAAAATTGTATGTGAATCGAATTCAACTTCCTGTGCAAGAATTTTTTTTCTCAAAGTAGCCAAGTACGTGTGTACTGCAGGCTTATATTGGAATATTCTAATAGGATCTAAATTGCAGGGATCGCTTATTGGCAATTCCCCGTAAACACCATATGATAAAAGTTGTATCATACTTTTAGTTGATGACACGTGCTCGTCAAGGTTATACATAATCATGTTGTTACGAAAAAATATTGGTTGAATAACATTTTCAATATTGACCCATCCAAAGAGGTTCGCACCCCTTACCACCAAAATTGTACGTCCATCGAATTGCACTTCTTGTCCATTAACCTTCTTCACCAAATGAGCCAAATACGTGTGTATTGCAGGTTTATATAAGAAGGTCCTGATAGAGGGAAGTTCCTGTTGTTGGCCTCCTATGATGAAATGAATGAAAACAATGATGAATTTTTAAAACATTTCTCAAAATTTTTCGAAATGTATGACTATACATGTGAGTATATTCTATCATGTTTTAATGCACTATTCATAAATAATTGCTATCGTTAGTGCTAATATTTGTAAGATGGATTAGAGAGAAGAAATTTAAACACTATGGACTTAGGATATGTCAAAGTTAATGAGGAATTAAAACTATTAAAATTTAATTACGCGTTATTATAGAAAAAAGAGTTTGCGGCCATGTGAGCGTAACCTTAAAATTTGTTTCTACATTTTGTTGACAAACCAACTTACGTGTACACGAAATGCGGTATCAAGTTCAAAATTTCGTAAACTAAATATATCTTATGAAATACTAATCAAAATTGGTTAATAATTTTTTGATAATGTAAAAAAATGTAATTTGTTCAAAAAATGATTTTTACCAAGAATTCGTTTAACTGAAGTTCATTACCGTTAGGTGACACAACCGCATTTTTGAATATTTACTAATTGTTTGAATGATACATTATTATATATTTCCAACTAATACTCAAGGTTGCGTATTAATTAATTTTATACTTAAGTCTTACCTTTATCATTTAACAAACCCTTATTTGTTTTAACATATTTAAATTGTTTAGGCAATTCTAATTTATTTAAACGATTAATTAATTTTTGAAGCAATTCAGAAGTATAAAAAAGTTATTGTTTTCAAAAATCAGAAGTTTTAATATCTATAGCAGAAAAGAAAAATTCACAAATTTTGTGAAAAAAGTAGTGTTTAAAGAAATTAAATGATGTTGAAAGTGAATAATAATTTATTGTTTAAACAATTGGAAAATATTCGAAAATAAATTTCTGTCACTTCACGATAATAAACCGCCAGTTTTGAGCAAGAAAAAGAATGAACGAGAATAAAGTGCTAAAAAGGTCGATTTCATGAAGAATTTACATTTTTGTTTTTAAAGTAGTTTTCAAGGCAGCGTGGGGGTGTGTTGGGTGTGTAAAAACCATATGTCTGATACGTGCAGTTCTTTGCTGGATAATTCTCAAGAATCCTCTATACTTTCTGGTAGTTATCTTCCCCTCGAGCAGTTTACATGAAAAACTTTAAGTCAAAACAGAAACCTGTTGAAATCAAAATTAAAGGAAGAAATAGCGAGTTTCTTTTTGTATTTCGAATCAAATGGGGGAATGGTTGCCCTCGACACAACAAAATTTGTTTTTGAACCACATTACTCTATACCTCTAATGAACTGCTAACGCTGCGAATAGCTAATACGTTAACGTTGTTACTATTTTTCACAATTTAACTGAAATTATTACTTCCACCATTTCTATAAAAAATTAGTTTCTTATGAAAACAAGCATTTTCCTATGAATTTTTGCATAGGATTTTTGCGTGAGGGACGCCAATAGGATTTACATTAAGAAAGCTACGTATAATTCATCATATTAGGAAAATAACTTTAGTAAGAATAATGAACATAGAAGAGGATTTGATAGAAGATAAGTATTTCAGATATAAATCAATTTAGGTATCAAAAAGCTCCTCTATTTAGTTTATACTATATTAAGATTTACAACAGGGTTCCAAGCCAAATTCTGAACTAATATGAATAGGAGGAAAAACCTTTTTATATATATTAAACTTTCAAAGTTTGCTTTCACGAGAGACGTAATATGCTGTGCGATAAAAAAGAGTTCTTAGTTTCGAAATTTTCAAATAGGTATACAATTGCAGTTGAAATTATAATTACAATATTAAGTCATTAAAGTAAATGTTATTATTATACATATGTTTACCAATAGAATTAAGGAAGACCACCAAAGCGAAGAAAAGAGTACCAGTAATGGTCTTCATTTTGCCTAAACAGAGAACACCGATTTACAAAGAATTTTATGGAGAGCAGAACTGAACGAATAATCGCCAAGATGTTTCAATATATGTACCATTCGCTACCTTTTTGGCCTCAGAAATTGTTGCGAATACTTGTGACGTGGATTGGAGAGGATCAGCTAAAACAAAAAAAAGATTTACGATATTATATTAAATTTAGATGTATTATAATTAACGTCATCATACACGTGGGGATAACGAGAAGAGAGATGTTAATTATAATAATCTTGATTGCTCCATCATCTCAAAAAAGTCGCGAATGATAGCACAGCTTTTTAGGATTAGTTTGAAATTTATTTATTGAATACAATCAATCAATTTCAAAATTCTCATCCAATAAAATTAACGCATGATGGTATGGAACATTCTTATTGTTTTATCATTATATTTATACAATAAATCAATGTGTTCACGTGAAGAACAATGTACACACATGGCGTAATCAGAAGAGTACATTGCGTAACGAGTGCAGGAAGTTGCACATTTCACTAAAGGCTTGCACTCACTCGCCTTCGGCTCGTGCGTTCGCCTCCATATTGTGTTACTAACTTCACACGAGTGAAACGTCTTCCTGCTTCTGTCACGCAAGATATTTTTTGCAAAAAACGCATGAAAATTGCAAGCCTTGACGCGGATAGTGAAGTTCAGGGACGATGTTTCAGGTGGGTGGCTTTTCCAGGGGCGAAGCCCCTGGTTGGGCGCGGGCGCGAAGCTCCCTTCAAGGGTTTGGGGGGCGTGGCCCAACCCCCCATTTTGAGAAAGAACTGATCAAGATAAGATAACGAATAAAATAACTGCATAAAGAATAATAAACTTAGATTTGAAATAAGGCTGTAAACATAACAGTTTATCAACATATTATACACATAGGTATATTTGTCGAACGATTTTGAGGGGACAGTTTTTCGGTAACTGCTTCTAGCTGCAGTTCGAATTTTCGGCCAGCCAAGTACCCGGCAACTTTTTTCCAAATTAGTATTCATATTTAAGTTGACAATGAATGATACTGGTCCGATGCTTGACAGCTTGTCATGAGCGTCATGAAAACATATGCGGTCAGCTACGTTGCTCGGCTAAGCCGCGTGATGGCACCGCATGCCGTGCGAATTAATATTAATTAATATTAATATTAATATTAATATAATAATTAATATTAATATTAATAATTAATATTAATATTTATATTAATATTAATATTAATATTAATATTAATATTAATTAATATTAATTAATATTAATTAATATTAATATTAATATTAATATATTTTAATATTAATATTAATTAATATTAATATAATTAATATTAATTAATATTCCCGAACTAACTGAAAGCAAGCGCTACTTAATTATTCCAGTGCGGGAATATTCCTGCACCCAAAACAGTGCGGGAATGTTACATTCCCCCACGCTCATCTCACCGTAGAGGAATCTGGAACTTCGTGCACTCTTTACGGACACGGAATGTGGAAATCTCCATGCATGTGTTGCAAAAAAATTTATTAGTCACTATTCGATTTAACTTTTGATAACGTGCTCCACGTCAGCTGCTACGTGTTTCTATACTTCATAATATAAATAGTGTCGATATTATTTGGACGTGAAGCAACGATTTTGCGATAAGAACAGAATTTTCAAATTACTCGCATTCAAAAATATGTATTTACATTTTTGTGACCAAGTACCAGGATATCGCATGACCCACTTACATAGTACTGTATTCGGCACGTTCAAAATTGAAAAATTTGAATATTGTGCTAAAAATCTGGGAGTTAGTCCAAAATGTAACAGACAAATGTACCCTTATATATTGAAATATTTTCAATCCCTTCCCCAAATTTCAGTACTATATTAGAATTTTGCTGAATAATAATTTACATAATTCGATACCACGTGCTAGGTCACATGAAACCCTGGTACACGCATTAGGTATAAACTTTAACCAAATTTTGTGGATAGTGAAAAAACAAAAAGTTTGTTCATTCATAATTATGCCAATGTCAGAGCAGGTGAACATTCTTTTTTGTATTTAATTTAATTTCCCAATCTTTCGACTCGATATATAATTTTGTGTGGACTTTAATAAAGAAATTGGTATGATGGGTATGTATAATATCTGATACGTATCCTTCAATAAAATTTTTTCATGTTAAAAAAAATTAACTGTGTTCTCATGATCTAGTCAGAAAATTTTATATATATAGAATTATCATGCTCGTCAGTAATAACACATACATAAGATAAACATCCTTTTATCGAATGAGTATAAGCTACAACCTGTTCTCAGCGGAGATAATAATAGCGCTTTGGTACACAAGAATTTCATATTTGCAGCATTATAATATCTCGTCATTCTTTGTTGAAAAATTGGATTTTGCGACAATTTATTATATCAGAGATGATGAAATTTGTTCACTTATTTAACGTTACAGGAGAGGTACTGAGGAGGAATAAACGGAAATGGCATAACTTAGAAAGATTCCTATTTAAAAGGAATTGAAGTTTCGAATTTTGTATTTCATAATACAATATTTGGTACAGCTTATTTTCCCAATTATTCTAAGACAAATATAAGTATAAAAACTTGTAAATTTCCTAGAATTACTCGCGAAATTTTTATTTTACAAACTATATTCATGGTACTAATAACTTTTAATGTATTTTTTTGTTGTATCGTAGGTGTTTTTGGTGAAATATCACTTTATTCAGTAAAAATGGTCATAAAATAAAATAATAATTAGGAGCAAGAAAAATATTTAGTCCTCAATACATTATAAAGCGTATAGTTGGTATAGTTGACATAACTAATAATATATCATAAGTTAATGAGTTGAGTGTATAGCATTTTTCTAAGAATTTTGAGGCAGTAAGTCGTTCAACGGCGTAGGCTTTTGGCCTAATGTATAGTAGAAAAAGTTCCATTAAATTTGCAAAATCCTGAGAAATAATTGATTAAGCAAATTTTACAATAAAAGGAGGAAAAGTAGCATTCGTTTGAGAAAATGTGTTACCATAGATATTTATTTAATTTTCTTTTACATCCTGATTATTATCAATGAATATTATATTTAATATTATGTTTCAGATAATATTCCGTGAAATTTTAAAGATAGGACATTCAATACTTTGTATTTTTTCTGGGAAGTGTATGTACTTTTGGCTAATTTTGTCATAGTGAATCATATTAGCAACCATGACATCATTTACATAATTGGCAGCATATTGTTCACAATTTGGTCACCATTTATTCATAATTTGGTTTATTTCTACTAATAAATTGACGGTTTAAAGTTCAGCCACTGTTAGCAATTGAAGGTATGTTGGTAATAAATAAAAGACTTGATAGTTAACTTTTTTCAGTCATACTTTTCACCATTGATATTCAATGTTTTGGTTGAACAATTCGATTATTGATTTGCTTTATCTCCTGAAAACAAATCTGCTTTGTTTTTCGACAGAATTAATATTTCAGTGAATGAATTAATTAATAATTATATTAATTTACATTCTGTTAGTTTCTGTGTTAAGAATTTAAGAAAAGTTTCCCATATACACAATGATTAAATTGCATTTGGTGTATTCCTTTCATCGTACCATCTTTATGTTAAAAAAAATTGCATTAACACAATTCGAAACATGATTTTTGGTATATTGTGAAACTACTGGAATGGAAGTGAAGCGTTTAATGTGTTCCCTAAGGGTTTACATTTTCCTTGTACCTCACCCTCATTCTTTTACACACCACCGCACTCTTACTTGGTTGTGGGAAAGGGACCTACAGATTAAGGTGAGTTTCGAACCACCAAGAACAACAGCTTTAGGTTCTTAGAGAAACTTTTTTTTCAGAGGTATCGGTCCGACCACTCTTTGGAGATGCACAACTCCCTTGCTAGGCTAGTTTTTCAACCAAGAACTTTCAACCAAGAAAGATTATGAAGCACCAGAGATGAATTTTCAACAAAAAAGTTGAATTTTCAAGTAAGAAAGATGAATATTTTTAAGACAGTTGAATATATAATAACGAAAATATATAACTTTTAAAAAAAATAGTTGAATTTTCAATAAAATAACCTAGGAAATTAAACTTGTTTCATTCTAAATGAATGACGTTACATTTACATAGAATAAGAAAGATACTATATCTACTGTTCGGTTTATTATAAAAATCAAGAAAGGAAAAAACTGAGGAACAATTTTCAAATACATAACATTATTTTTATCACCTTATAATACATTTAAAGTAAATCCTAGAGATATATCTTTTATGAAGTCGTCTATTTTATTGAAAATTCAACTCTTTTGCTAGAAATTATTTCTTTGTTTTGTTTCAAATATAACTGTTTGCTTCAAAATTGATAATCTGTTCTCGTTGAGGATTCAACTATACTGTAAACTATTCGTCTTTTGGTTGGAATATTAACTATTACATTTTTCGTCGAGAATTCACCTTTTTTGGTTGAAAATACAACTACTTGGTTAAAAGTTAAACTGCTATGTTAACAACTATCTTATTTGATTGAAAACTCATCAAGCCAGTTGAAAATTCAACTTATTTATTGAAAATTGAACTATTTCATGAAAAATTATTTTTATCTTTTAAAATTGATCGTTTCATTCACCGGGATTTACTATTAATGTATTATAAGGCAATGAAAATAATTTCACATATATTGAAAAGATTTCTGAATTTTGCATAATTCCTTCATTTGTATAATACATCGTGTCGTATATTTTGATTAATCAATTATTTCTTAGGATTTTGCACTTTTAAGGGAACAAATTAATTTTTCAGTATACACTAGGCTAAGAGCATACTATATTGAACCATTTACTACGTTAGAATTCTTAGAAAAGTGCTATCAACCCAACTCATTATATTCATCATTCTATGTTATGATACATTATTAGTTATGTCAACTATGCCAACCATACGCCATGAATATATATATTGTGAGATTAAAATTTGGCAAGTAATTCTAGGACATTCAGAAAATGTTCATACTTATATTTGTTTTAGAATCATTAAGCCAACTTTGATTTCACAAACTATATTGACTGTACTAATATTATTTTGATCGGTGGAGATTTTTTTAATAAAAATGGACATCTAGATTCTGGGATAAATAAGATTTTGGCAAAATAGAATCTCATTCATTACAAAGAAATAAGATGTACGGAATATTGTATTGTGAAATACAAAATTCAAAACTTCAATTAGTTTTAAATAGGTCTCTTCCCAAGTTACGCAATTTCTGTTTATTCCTCCTCCGTACCTCTCCTGTCCTTAATCATAATTTTTAACAAAGAATGGCGAGACAAATATAATTCTGCAAACATGAAATTCTTGTATACCAAAGCGCTATTATCATCGCCGCAAAGAAGAGGTAGTAGGTACTGTTTATTCGATAAAAATATGTTTATCTTATGTATGTCCCCAGGCGGAAATATTATATATATAGTCTATATATAGTGTGAAGTATTATATATAATATTCGTTTCTTTCATACATTTTTTATGTGAAACAAATGAATATTATGTATAATACTTCACACTATATATAAACTATATATAATATTTCCGCCTGGGTCTCATTACTGACGATCACGATAATACTATATATGAAATTTCCTGATTGGACAACAAGAACGTAGTTGATTAATTATACATAAAAAATGTATCTTTGAGGAGATGTATCAGGTAATAGATATACACTACACCAATTCTTGTTATAAACGTCCACACAAAATTATATGTCAAGTCGAAAGTTTGTAAAATTGAATGAAATACATGAAGAAAAATGCAAATTAAGGAACAAGTTTTAAGGACCGGAAATTTGAAAGTTGATACCAAAAATACTGGATTGTTTTCAGAGCCTCTATCCCGACTGAGTCGAGACTGATTCCTAACCTGTAGGCGGCACTCTCCTTGGTAGAGCACCGGACGCAAAATTCATCCCGGATCTAATTTGCTCAAAATGCAGGACTCAGTCCCTATTTTTCGAACTTCAATTTTCCCCGCGTACAATAAGGAATGTTCACTTGCTCTCACATTTGTATAATTATGTATGCGCAAAGTTTTTTTTTTCTATTTTCAAAAAAATGTTCGCACCGTCGCGTCGCACGCGAGGGGGCGCGTCTGTTGGATCTCGCGCTTTGCGCTTGATAATAGATAACTTCGCGTTTGGATATTTATTCTTCGCACTTGGAATGCTTGAATAAAACTTTATCAAAAAGATCTTTTTTAGATCTCAGTATTTTATATGCATCTTTATATTCTTATTTTTCTACGTAATTAAGTATAGTTAAAGATTATGTTGCTCAAAGATCTGTAGGCTTTGACGTACACATTCTTATCGTGACACTCGCGATACGCGCCTGATTATTGACAGACATTCGTAAGTGTATATTTATTTTCTGAATCACCTCAAAATAAATAAAAAAACTACAATCCTTCCTTCAGACACTCTTCCCTATCTCGCGTTGTTATGCTAAAAATAGTATTTTTGTTTTCATATTATTTTTTATGGATAAAATCAAATATCCTACCTACGCTGAAATTCTTCCAAAAACTGTTCCATATATTTTGCGTCGTTTATTGGCTCAAAATTTGAATTTTTGACTTTTTGTCATAGTATTTTTGAAGAATTAAACCAAAATGACAAGTCCTATCAAAAATTAGATCCAATGAATTTTGTAGGAATTTTTGTCAGTTGCAATTCCTTGTTGAAATTTTTTTGTATCTCACGCCATTTGGTTCGATATTTGAATTTTCGATTTTCTGCATTGTATTATCGATAAACAAAACAAAAATAGCGAGTCCTATTTAAAAATGGTTCAACGAAATTTCGTCGGACTTTTCAAAAGCTATAATGGCTTGTTAAGACTTGTTTCGTGTTTAGCGTCATTTTGTTCGAAACTTGAATTTTGTGGTGTCAAACTTCGGATAATTCTAATACATTCTCAATCATGAATGATCAGAATGTAATACATTGAAACAAATTTATATCTCTTCTTTGGGTGAATAACTTTTGTTTATCAATTTTTCTTGGCACCTTTTGTCGTTTTTTCATAAATTGTTTATTTTTAATGTAAATCTTTATGGTTAAAACAAAACTACGCGTACTATCAAGCAGTGACTTCCAACAAATTTGTAAATCTTTTTCGGAAGCACAATTTCTGTTTGCTCATATTTTTGGGTGTTTTACATAGTTTGACCATAAAATGGAATTTTAGATTTTTCATTCTTTTTTATGCGATGAAAATTGGAATTTTCGGTTTTTCAAAAAGATTCAAAGAGTTATAATGGTAATCTTGTAAGGTTTTCAAAAAGCAACAGTTTTGATTTTATTGACTTTTTTCAAAAATCATGCGTTGTTTGGCATAAAATTTTGATTTAAGATCCAACTTAATTTATGTAGTATAGACGGTAGGATTAAAATTTGCCAGACCAACGTGCTCTTATACATTTTGAACTATCTCCCAAATTTTCAGCACAATATTTACGTTTTTCAAATTCGATCGTGTTGAATATAAAACCATCTAAGTTGGTCATGCGGCATCCTGGTACTTGGTCTCAAAAAGTGTAAAAACATATTTTTTATGACACATACATGATTTCAGCCCTCTTTGACGCCTATGAAGCGGGGCTAAAACTCTACTTTTCACTCCCTAGGGAAGTAAAAAGTACTTTTCATTCCCTAGGGACTGAAAAGTGACGTCAGAGATGAATAATGAAAATTATGCATCTATGAGCTCGCATTTTACGATTATCAGCCCACTCACGGTAAAAACTGAGAGGAAATTTTGGTTGCAGATAATAGAATTTTGCGTTTATTTATTGAAAGTTTCCATATATACCTGTAAAATGACCATAAATTACCGTAATTTTTGATGAATTTCCGGAAATTTATGGAAAATTAAAAAAAAAAAATGAATTTTGGGTATTCCATAGTAAGTTACCTAATTTACCTATAAAATTACCATATATGACCAAAATTTTTCATAAATTTCCGGAAATCAATGGAAATTTTTAAAAATGAATTTTGGGTAAGTTACTATATTTGCCTGTGATTCACCATGAATGGCCGAAATTTTTCATAAATTTCCAGAAATTCATGGAAATTATCAAAAATGAATTTTAGGTATTTCATAGTAAGTTACCATATTTATTATTTACTTGTAAAATTACCATAAATGACCGAAACTTTTCATAAATTTTCGGAAATTTATGGAAATTTTTAAAAATGAATTTCGGGGAAGTTACCATATTTACCTGTAAAATCACCATAAATGACCAAAATTTTTCATAAATTTCCGGAAATTTATAGGAATTTCCAAAAATGAATTCTGGGTAATCTATGGTGAGTTGCCATATATACCGCTAAAATTACCATGAATGACCAAAATTTCTCATAAATTTCCAAAAATTTATGGAAATTTCTAAAAATGAATTTTGGGTAACTTAATATATTCACCTGTAAAATTATCATAAATTACCGAAATTTTTCATAAATTTCCGTTAATTTATGGAAATTTTGAAAAATGAATGTTGGGTAATCTGTGTTAAGTTACCATAAATCACCTCTAAAATTACCATATATTAGTTTAACATTAATTTCGTGCTTCATTATACAAGATCTAATACGGAGTGAAATCATGACTGTATTTCGAGAAATGTCTGAAACCATCCATTTTTTATAAAAAAATATCGTATGCGCCAAGGGAGAGAGGCACATTGTCTCCCCCTAGGTGCATAATATACTATTTGAATGCAAGTGAATTGAAGATTTGGGTCTATTCGTAACAGTTCATTTCTGAAGGACTTCGCCTCGACCGTACAATAGCTGTATAAAATAATTCCTGAATTATATTTGCGACATAAAATTATTAACCTATTATTAATGGCTTGTAAAAAATTATGAAATAAATGAATTTTCGTTTATAAATGACGCAAAATCGTTGCTCCAAAGACGAATGATATGGACATTATTTATATTATGAAATATGGAAACACGTAGCAGCTGATGTGGAATAACGTTATCAAAAGTTGAATCAAGTAGTGATAAATAAATTTTTTCTGCTTACGCAATGTCTGTTCATTCTCCTCCACTTAAACTTATTTTATTATTGTGTAAATCTCAGGATACAAAAACAAAAATGTTCTACATCATCTGGCTTTAATTTTCTCGGATGAGAATCTTGAAATTGCTTGATTGTATTCAATTAATAAATTCAAAATTTATCCTAGAATGCTGTACGATCAGCCCCAACTTTTCTGGAAACATCAGAGAAGGGTTCTTTTTTTTTTAAATATACGTATATTTATTTAATGAATCGACTTTTTACATTCGATGTATCAGAAAGAAATGTAATTCATAATTCTCACAATCTTCAACTTGATTATCCAACTTAATTTTTCATATTTTTACAAGGCTATTTGTCATAAGTCAAATATAACTGATGACTGATGAAGCAATCTACATTATTATAATTAGAATTGTTCTCTCGTTATTCCAATATGTATGATGAAATTGACTCTAATCAATCTAAATTATATATAATATCGTAAATCTTTTTCTGTTTCAGCTGATGCTCTCCAGTCCACGTTACGAATATTCGTAATAATTCCGAAGGGCAAAAGAGATAGCGGATGGTATATATATCGAAACATCTTGGAGGCTATTCTTTAAGTTTTGCTGTCCACAATTATTTGTAAATCGGCTTGCTCTGTTTAGGCAAAATGAAGACCATTATTGGAACTCTTTTCTATGTTTTGGTGGTCTTCCTTAATTGTATTGGTGAATATACGTATAATAATATTTATTATAATAATTTAATATCACATTTATAACTTTAACTGCAATTTGAATCCTATTTAAAATTTATCAAAACTTTAAAAGGTTCAGGATTTGGTTTGGAACCCTGTTATAAATCTTAAGACAGTAAACTGAATAGGGCAACTTGTTGAAACCTACATTGATTTATATCTGAAATATTTATCTTCCATCAAATCCTATTTTATGTTGATTATAATGACTGATGTAATTTTCCTAAGTTAATGACTTATACGTAACGTTCTTAACGAAAATCCTCATGGAGTCCCTTATAAGTCCCTTATATAACTTATAAGAAATAATAACAGCTACCCGCAGGGTTAGCAGTCAATTAGAGGTATAAGGTAAGGGGTCCAAAATCACTTTTCTTTATCGACGGCAACGATCCCCCTATTTGATTCCAAATCCGAAAAAATTTATCTTTTTTTTTTTGATTTTATAATGTTTTTAACAGATTTTAACACGGTACTCTTCCAACAAAATTCATCCTGGATCTGATTTCCTCGAAATATAGGACTCAGTCCCTCTTTTTCGAACTCCATTTTTTTCCGCGTACAATAAGGAACGTTTACTTGCTCTTACATTTGCATAATTATGTATGAACAAAGTTTTTTTTCCATGAAAAAAAAAATCTGCCCTCAGCACGGGCACATTCTTGTTGCACTTGCGCGCGTGTCTGTTTTGACTTGCAGTTTCCCATGTAAATTGCATGGGGAAAAATCACTCTTTGGATTTTTTGGAATAGTTGTTCAGGATTTGGGAAAATCTTACAGAAGAAACAAAAACATTAATTCTTCATGAAAGCGACCTTTTGAGTACTTTATTCTCATTTTTGTTGCAAAAATGATATTTATTGTTCTGGTGGAATATTTATCAACAATGGTTGATTAATTTTCGAATATTCAAAGAAATTCCATCTGTTCATGAAATGTTTTTTCCAAAATTTATTTGGTGATTGGTTATTCATTGTAAACAACATATGATTTATTTAAATAATATTTTTTAACGAAATTTGTAAATGTTTCTCTTCTCCTATTGATAGTAAAACTTCTGATTGTTGAAAACAATAATTTTTTATACATCTTGGCATTGGTTCAACAGTTAATTAATTGTTTAAAGGAATTAGAATCGTTTCAACAAATTGAATTTGTTCAAACAAATAAGGTTTTGTTAAATAATGAAGGTAAGTTGTGAATATAGAATTAATTAATATGCAACCTTGATTATTAGTTGGGAATTAATGATGATGTTCTATTTGAACAATTCGATACTGCTTGAACAGAAATTTATCTCACTTGCCGATAATGAACTGTACTTCGACGAATTTTTGGAAAACGTAATGGTTGAAAGAAGTGGAATTTGTTTCCACTATTAAAAAATTATTAACCATTGTTTATTATTATTCTACTAGAGCAACAGTAATAACTTTCATTTAAAAAAATGGAATAAAAATTATTTAAGCAAATGGAGTGTATTTAAACAATTCAAAATTATTTTGAAAATGTTGATGATTATTCTACTAGCCAATAAAATTTATTTTCAGTGAACAGAGGGAGAATAACATGCCCAAAAGGTCGATTCCACTACGATTATCATTTTTGATTTGAAGGATAGCTTGCGAGGAACTGTGGGATGTGGTAGGGGTGTCAAACCCATATGTCTGATTCATGGGATTCTTTTCTGGATGATTCTCAACAAACATCTACAATTTTTCGTATCATTTTCCCAAACCCTGAAAAATTATTCAAAAAACTCTAAAAAGTGATTTTTCCTCGGGATAAATTTACTTGAGAAACTTCAAGTTCCAGTGACTTTATTTAGATTTTCTTTTCTAAATTTTTGATCAGACAAATTTTACTGCTCTATCGACAAGTCCATAAATCATTGGAATTTTATCTTTGATACACATGTAAGAGTTAAAATTGGTATATCTACCGGGGCTAGTTTGTTTAATATACCAATTAGTAATAAGTTTGTTATCTTATTTTATGAAAGTAATATATAAAAAATTAAGTTTATTTTGATCTTCTATTTCCATAGTGAACTGTAACTTATAGGATGGTAAGAATTAAATGCTGTTAGAAGTTGATCTAAGTTTTTTTCCGGTAAACATGTCAAACAGTCGTCTATATAGAGGTAGAAGAAGATGTAAATAAAAGGTAGTTTTTTCAAAACATCTCTTTTTAGTTTTTCTAAGACTAAATCAGCAATAACTCCTGATAATGGAGAACCCATTAAAGTGCGAAAAATTTGTTTGAAACATTCATTTTGGAAGACAGAGTATGAATTATCGATATTGTTTTCTTTCTAATAACTAGTTTAATTGGAAAACTAACAAATTTTGAGAGAGTGTAAAGTGGAGATCCAGTAAAAAAGGTAGCAGGTCTCATAGGATTGATTTCCTTAGACTACTACAATTTCAAATATCAAAATTAATCCTTTATTTTTGGAGATAATGAAGATTGAATTCAAGACGCATTTTTAAAATTCGATTTGTTCGAATTTTTATTGTTGGAGGCTCAAGAGTCATATTTTTGGTAGCTTTACTTATGGCAAGATAAATTTTTGAATTCAAAAAGATACAGTTTTGTCTATGATATATTTGTACATTTTCATATTGCTAATTGGGGTTCGGCATTTATATCAAATATGTATAACTGATGAAGTATCAGGTGTATATGACTTCATAAACAGTTAGAGAAATCTCCTCTTATGATAAAAGAATGTTTATTGACGTGAATGAAATTTACTTTTGAATTTAAAATTAAGAGGATTTCCATTTGTCTTACAGGAAGTCCTTTGGGAATCAACATTTTCCTTATGTGACTAACTTCACGTAATCTTGCAGCCAAACAATACTGTTTCTGTAAAACATATATTCACGTCGTTCACATCCAAACATACAAGGGGACAATGCTTTTGCTTCAAGACCACTTTTTCTGAGTTACGCGTTACTCATTCTTTTAGGATTTCGTGTAATTACAATTCAATAATTTTAATGCCTTATTACATTAGACATATCGTAAATCAATAGTGCTTAGGTTTCTCCTCTCCAATCCATCTTACATATCTTGGCAATAGTGATAGCAATTATGAGTAATATATTGAAAAACATTGTAGAATATTTATACATGTGTAGTTATACTTTTGAGGAAATTTTAGGAGATACTTCAAAAAATAATAATTGATTTCAATTATTTCATTCTAGGAGGCCAAGAAGAAAAACTTCCCCCCATCAGGACCTTTTTATATAGACCTACAGTACACACGTATTTGGCTGATTTAATTAAGAAAGTTAATGGACAAGAAGTGCAATTCGATAGACGTACAATTTTGACAGTAAGGGGTGCAAACCTCTTCGGATGGGCCAATATTGAAAATGTTATTCAACCAATATTTTTTCGTAACGACCTGATTATGTATAACCTTGACGAGCACGTGGCATCAAATGCAACTATGAGACAACTTGTAACATATGGTGTTTACGGAGAATTGCCAATTATTGACCCTTGCAATTTGGATCCTATGAGAACATTTCGATATAAACCTGCAGTCCACACGTATTTAGCTCCTTTAAAGAAAAAAATTCTCGCAAAGGAAGTTGAATTCGATTCAAATACAATTTTGGTAGCAAGAGGCGGTACCCTTTTTGGATGGGTCAGTGATGAAAACGAGGTTGAACCAATATTCTTGCGTAATTACCTAACTACGTATAACCTTTACGAGCATATACCATCAGAGACTGATCTAGTACAACTTGTCACATATGGTGTGTTCAAGAAATTGCCAGCCAGTCTTTCGGGTGTTGCACAATCTCACTCTCGCCTTCGATCCAGAAGCCGCAGCCCCAAGAACTGGCACAGATACGACGCTCAATCTTCTGCTCGATCTACGTCATCCGCAACCCCCTAATATCGAAGCAGAAGAAATTATTCAATTAAAACAAAATGTGATTGAAAATATAATTTTGTTTGTGATCTGAAGTCTAATCAAAAGATTGTAAGACAAGTGAAACTACATTAAGCATAATTTGTGACACCAGGTCACCATGAAGGTATGACTTGAGGAGTAAGCGAATACAACATGATAAATCCGTTCGAGATGATTCCTCAATAATGAGACAAATACTGTATTTTAAAGACATCAGAGATGGAAGAAAAAGGCAAATATTATCCCATAGATTATCCCATATGACTGGTTATCCAATGTTTTCGAATTATTGAACTCAAATTTCATAAGAGAGATTTTAGTTGGACATATTTTTTTTGTACACCAAAGTTCAACCGACCGCGAATGCTGAAAATATTAAAACTATTCGTAACTTATTTTTCCCCAAAAATGTTTTCATCATGTTTTGTTCACTTGTACCTCTTTTGAACACTCCGGAGTTTCTAAAATGTTGCACATTCCAAATGATTCTAAATTTCAGACTTTCAACGCCCTAATGCAACTTCAGATGAAAAATTACATTTTTTTATTAGAAAAATTTATAATTCAGTCGAATAAATATATGTGTTTGCTGAATTGAAGAACATATTCACTATCTTTTGAAGGCATCAAGATTTGCGGTAGTAAATAGCCGTCAAGGAAAAAACTGGGAGTATATCTTCTCGAACGAATGTTGCGTTTTCTACTTGTATTGAATATGTTGATTGATCTATTAATTCTCTAGATGTTTGAATTTTTCATACAAAAAATTATATTTTTATAATTTCATTAGATCCAGAGTCTACTCTATCAAAACGTTGGCTACCATTATTAGTTCTATCGCAACTATACTAATTATGTGCATTATATTATGTTGAGTAATAAATATTTGTTTTACTTGAATATGTATTTTATGTTATAACAATTTGTTAAACATTTTTACATTCTCATCACTCATTATTGAGAAAGTTATAGAATTGTCCTCAATTTCACACCACAGTTTTTCAACGGATCTCCACGTTTTCAGACCCCCGAAGGCTGAAAATCAAGTTTTGGCGATTGCGTCTGTCTGCCCATCTGTCGCGGCATGGAAATCATCCCTTGGGGCATCAAGGTTGATGATCACAATAGAAAAAATCATTCGAATTTTGGAAACACGTATAAGAATAATTGCAATATAATAATAACACATATGCTAGCTTTTTTCTTCAATAGTAATTTCGCGTTACTAAGATTTCTGCAAAGTATTTTTAATATATGTGAATGTTTGAAACAAATCGTAAAAATCACTGTGTACTATAAACTTTCTAACCCTTCACGGTAAGCTTTGAATATTTTCAGTGGCTCTAAAAAAATTTGTATAGCCTTGATTTCGTCAAATTTCTTAACGAAAAAAAATCTAGCTTCTCCTGACTTTCGGCATTTGAATTCATTCTCCATACTGATTTTTTAGTTGAATTATGTGAAATTATGTAAAATAAACAATCAAGTATACAAATTTGAAAGAACAACCGTTTGAAATTTTAGAAAATTTCTCGTCATAACCATAATTTCTAAAATCTCACGCATTCAACTCTCCGCCAAATCTAGAAAATTGTTTCTAGAAATTTGTAAAATTCATTGAGCAAAGTGCAAAACTTACTCTCCAAATGTGGACCAAGAATATTGAAGAATATTTTTTAGAGTTGACAAAGAAACGAAATTTTAAGTACAGAAGTATTATATTCGGCTTGCTTACAGTTTAAAAACTTCTAGTATTGTGCTACGTTTCTGAGAAATGATTCGAAATTTATAAATATATAAGAGCACTTCGGTCTGGCCTGTTCAGGTTTTTATTTAATTTACATAATAAAATTTGATTGATTTTCAAATTGAAATATAACTGAAAAGAGGGCCTTAGTGCCCTGGCTAAATTGAATTAACAAGAGTATAATTAACCGTATTTTATCGGTATAAAAAAATTCCTACATTACATTTTGCGCATACAATTATTGACCTATTATTCACAGTTTGTACAAAATATTCAAATTAATTAATTTACCTTTATTAACGCAAAATATTTGCATTACATGTCAATAATATCTACATTATTTATTGGTACTCATTTCTTTCTTTTGGCGGTCTTTCTCAATTCAATTGGCAAATATATGTATAAAATGAAAAACATTTAATATTGTATTTATAACTTTGGATACATTTTTAATCCCATTTTAAATGTTCTACTAAGAACTCTTTTTTGTTCTACAAAATAATACTTCGCTCGTGAAAGCAAACATTTAATGTTCAAAATAGAAGAGTTTTTCCTCGTTTCGACATTAGTTTAGGACTTGCTCCGAAACCCTATTGTAAATCGCAATATCGTGATCATCGTAGAGACTCTCATGGAAACTCACATCGATTCATGTATGAAATATCCATCATGAGAAAATATTCAATAAATTGATTTTTATTCAATGTCTTAAGAAATATTGAAGATTATTAAGATAAACAAGGCGTAATTATTCTGAGAGAAAAAATCTTGAGTGAAGTTCAATTTTTTGAATATTTTCGAAAAAATAAGGAATAAGAAAAGTTCCTTTAAAAAGCATATTGACTTTTTTGAGTATATATTTTTAAAAAAACGGAAATTATTATCGGTACCCCCAAAACGAACTGAAATAATAAGGCAATATGAAAAATCAGGAAGTTTGATTTAATTTTTCCTTCATTGTTGAAACAACCGTTTATTGCTCAAACGTATGTTTCTGCTGGAAGCAGGCAAAAAAATGTAGTTTTATCCAAGTGAGTTCAAAAACTCGACGTAAGTCTAGTATATCTGATATATTTCCCATTTATCAATAATTTTTTAAACAATTCTGATTTGCTTAAACATTTTTATTTCCACAAAATGTAGAACATTTAAACTTTTTCTGCGTAGCATGAACTAATTGGTATTAATTAGAGACCAACACGATCGGTTAACCTAATTGTTAATTGTTCAGATAATTTTTCATTGTTGAAATGTATATTTTGACTAGAATAATTCAGATAAGTCAAGTTTTTTGAGAATTTTTCAAAAAATTCAATTCAGCTCGGCTTATGTTGACCCTTCTTATTACTTAGCCATCATTTTCGAAACAAGTTTAGTGTGTTCAAACAATTTTTTGTTTGATATATCAAAATTGATATATCTAAATAGTTCATGTCATTATGAAAGTGTAAATTTCGACTAAATCGTTGAAAACAATTATTTAACAAATGATTATTGTTTACAAAATGATGGTTAGGTAATGAAAAGCGTCAAAATAAAAGTAGCTAGTGAAATTTATTGAAAAATTTGCAAGAAGCTGCACTTTTCTGTATTATTATAGTCAAATGTTACATTTTAACAATTAAAAATTATTCCAATAATTGATAATAAAGACAATAAATCGTGTTAATCTTTGATTTATACTAATTAGTTCACATTACTCAGAAAAAAGTGTAACTTCTAGATATTTTATTGAAAAAAAAAAGGTTTGAACAAACTGAAATTATTTAAACAATTATGCCAATTGAACTGAAGTAATCGCTTCCAACAGTTTCATATAGAATGATTTTTCAATGATAAACAAGGAATTTTTCTATATAGGAATTGGGTGTGAGGGATTCCATGAGGATTCTCATGAAGAAACTTACATTGAAATGATGCAATTTGATCATGGTTAAATAATAAAAATGAATAGATACCTTCGGCACTGCTTCCTGAAAATCCTATAAAATCTAAACTTTATCTGATGACTCATACTCTCTATCTTTAATAATTCTGTTGTGCGCCAGGCCTGTTTGAGGCCACTCAAATTCTCGAAATCCAAATTTCAGAATCAATTGAAGAAAAATCTAGGAATCTCAAAGAAAACGAGACACTAAACTCAACTCAAATAAGGCAGTGTACCAGCTTCTCACATGGTCAGCTCAGACTCGGTAGTTGGGCGTGTTTTGCAAATAAAGAGGGTTCAAAACATCAGCAACACAATAATTTTGTAATTAAAACAAATAGTACTTGTAATTTATTCAATTCAAAAAAAAAAAAAATAATAATATTGAGGCTGATTTTACAATTAATGTTTTACTAAGTACATTTCGAGTCTCGACATATTTCAAAGATTCATAATCCTAAACCAACCAAGGCTCTAATATTAATAGTCTCGACCCATTCATAGCGGAATAAATCTTAAATCCTAACTTATTCTTGAAAACTAAACTAACTTCGAAAAGATAGGCTGCCCTATCCGAAACCCCATGCTATGCTACTACAGAACGAAAACTCTAAATTCTAACCTAGGATCGAGCTAAACGAACTTCCAGGAAAACTTAGTTTAATAACTTCAAAAGCGCTCAGAATAATTATTTACAAATATTTCGTGATGATTTGAACTAAAAATTTTCAACAACAATCAAATTAAAAACAATTCACTATGTTCATTTCAGAAGTCTAGTCATCGGTGAAACCTTACCTCAAAACTGACTATAGCCTAACCTCACTAAATTAGTAATAACCCATTACTAGTCATTTATTCGATTAGTAATGGCCAAACGCAAATCTCTGGCTAAACTCAAGATTATCACAAAATATCACATGACCTAGACTTGTGGCATAATTGTCTCGAACACTCAAAATACACACAAAAATAAGTACACTCAAAATTTTCCGAATGAATTTTCAATAAACGTGAGTTAAATTAATCCGACACAATCATTCCAAAAAAAGCAGGTAACAATCTTAACATAGGTCAATAGTACATTCAAAATTTATCCACAATTCTCGATGCTCAAAGTTTCCGTAAATCTCAATCATCAAAATCATTAAAAAATGAGTGACATCTGGAAGGAACTAGATTCATGAGTCTTTGATAATATGAAATTGAATTTCATCTTTTTGTCGATAACTTGAGACTCCATTACATGATCAAATGAAATTATTCGAAATGCTCAACGGGGGTACAGTTCAAGAATCATGCGTTATGCGACAACACTCGACATTCGTTATGCGGCAACACTCGATTCACCAATGGAGAGACATTCCAGAAAAAAGTAGTATTTATAATCACTTCACTTAAATAAATATCTAATGAAAAGGAAGGCCTAGTTAAAGATCCTCCGCTTTGACCACGTGTGATGCCACTTTCTCGACTGAAATGGAAATACGGAGATTAATAAAATTGATTCTTTGTGGCCACGTGTCGAGAGTAGTTTCTTTCACTAAATGAATAAGAGTTGGCCTTACCCGTAAAGTTCCGGAACGTTATTGATGAACTTTCTTGGGATGAGGAGTCATTGAGTGCATCTCGACTAAATTTTTCAGGACAATACTCGACAATGAACACGTTACGAACACGAGAAAACGTCAGAATATACTAGTTAATTCGACACGACTGTGGTCCGCAGAGACGAACGAGCGTAGAGGCGACGGTCCGAGACTCGGTCTCGGTGCTCCTTCTCCTCCTTCTTTCCGGCGTTCCTATTGGTGGTAAGGCCGCTGCGGGACGGGGTGCTGAGTTTACAATCTAGGGCCGTATGAGTAAATGGAGCTTGGTACCCTGATATTTTTGTTTTTCATCCTTCCTTCTTTCCATTATTGCCAGAATTGATCCAGTGTAGTTATTTCTTTGTGCTTACTCTATAATCTACCCATTCGATTACCTCCTAGAGCCCGAAATTATTCTGGCTCATCAGAGCAGGATTTGGTTCGGTACCAATTGATATCAGCCGACGTGAAAAGAGCGTTGCGCATTGAGATTTCCTAGTCATTTCCGAAATTGATGAAGAAATTTCTCATCTTGAAATTTCCGGAACGGTTCCACAAGTTATACAAGCATTTCATGTTTGCATAGTTATAATTATCTTGCAATCCTCTGTTAAAAGCCTTGAGATGATTGCTTGGTAAAATTGGTTGACATACAATTTTTAGAATTTCATACAAAAGTGATAGAACTATTTACTGGAAAAAGATATGCGTCAAAAAATGGATAAATAGAATGTTATTTATAAATTAAAATGACGGAGTTATAATGCATTATATATAGGTCAAATTAGAAGACAGTTTTTGATAGTTTTATTATATTGTCTTAAGAAATAGTAATATTTCATATCTACATTTTTAATTAATATCAGGTATAAGGTAGAAATAATATTCACTTCTAAATTCTTATTAAAAATATACGTGATAAGAACTGATTTCGGAGTAGTGACAAAAAGACGTACATTTGTAAATGTATATTTGGTTTCTGAATTACCTTAAAATAAATAAAAAACTACAATCCTTTCTTCAGACATTCTCCCATATCTCACGTTGTTATGCTAAAAATTGGATTTTTGTTTTTATATTATTTTTGATGGATGAACCGAAATGTCCCATACGTCTTCTTCTAGATTTTTTACGTATCTCGCGTCTTTTGGGGTAGTATTGGAATTTCCGATTTTTTCATATTATTTTTGACGAATAAATTAAAAACGAGGAGTTCTGTCAAAAAATGGTACAAAGAAGTGTTAAAGGAATTTTCAAATGTTGAAATCTCTCCCAAAACTATTCCCCATATTTTGGGTCGTTCATTGGATCCAAATTGAATTTTTGTCTTTTCCCATAGTATTTTCGATGGATGAAACCAAAATTACAAGTCGTGTATAAAAATTTTCCAACTAAATTTTGTAGGACTTTTGGAAAGCTGTAATTCCTTGTTGAAATTTTTTCATTATCTCACGCCATTTCGTTCTAAATCAATTATCAACCCGCAGATTTCATTTTTTCAACGGAATTAACTTCAAATAACTTGGCCATATACCTTCCTCATTTTGTCATATCGATAAGCCAAACAAATTTTCTTTACAAACAATTTTGATAAAAAAATCCACGATTCCGACAACTTTTGTAGAGTGAGCAACCGTTTCTTCAAAAAAGTTGAATTTTACTGTTTTAAAACCTTTACAATGTATTTGTAATTTTTATATAATTTATTTAAATGAATTACAAAAATGTGGCCTATTTTCTCTCCTTTGGTGTGACAATAATTAGGCGAATTTTTATAAATAAATAAAATCTGTAGCTCGTAGTTTAAGGCCTTCGAACACTATGAAGAGTTCATCTTTTTTTGTTTTAAGAATTTCAAACTTTTGGGATACACTATCATGTATCACAAATTAATTTTTCAGCAATATTTAAGTGGTTGTCTTATAGCGGATTCCGATATCACCTGCACGTTTGGCAGCTCAATTTCCGGTATTCACGATTTATTCTATAATTTATGTTCTTCACATTTATTAATTGCACCCAAATAAAATAAAATGAATAAATTTTACTGCAATTATTAATTGGAGACATCAGATGAAGGTGAAGCAAAGCAATATTGACTAATTAAAGAAGAATAACTTTATTTTAAATTAAGGTAATTACTACCAACTCTGATATGACGAAAATAAATCTAAAGTTTGAGGCATGAAATTCACTTTCAAATTTTGGCAGGACGAATCATACTAGCATCATTGATATTGTATTGGTTACACTTTGCACATCATTTGGTTCATTTCTACGAATAAATTAAGGAACTAAAATTTAAACTCTGTTAGGAATTTAACGTTTTACAAATATTGATAAAAATTCAAAGAAAACAGAAAGAAGACTTGTCAAGAAGGTTTCGATTAGAAAAAACAAATGCATTGGTTTGGGTTCTTTGTACCATCTTAAATATGTTAAGGATCACCGGGATTGATAATATATTATTTAATACCAGTTGAAATCATAGTTAATAGGATGGTTAAGAAATAAAAGACTTGATAGTTAGATTTTTTTTCAGTCATACTTTTCTCTATTAATGTTCAATGCTTTGGTTACACAATTTAAAGATTCATTTCCACTAGCTTCTATTAACCGGTTTGCTTTTTATTTCGATAAAAAGTACCTTGAACAAAAATGAACAATTATTTCGGATGTTTCTAATGGAGTGACTAGAGATTCGAATACGAGATTGAAGTCACTAACGTTTCACCTTAAATTTTCTTCCGTCAGTTTTATATTTCAATCATATTACGTATTTAATTATTATTGTTATTCCGCGGCTTTGTAAGAGAATGAAAAACGTTTTCAACTTCAGCCTCACTTCACAAATACAAATTGCAAAGGACAAGCAATGAATGCACAAGTGCATTTTGTTTGATCTATTTTAACAAGAATTCATTTTGTACAATTTGAAAATTTGCCTTCATGTTATACACTGTAAAAAATGTCTTAGAAAATGTGGTAAAGCAGGTCGATAGCAAGTTTGAGTTTCGTAAGAATGTACAGATTTTATTCAGTCACACCCAAACTTACACACTATTTCCTATTTTTTTTTCTATTTTCTATTCTCACTTTAATTATCTTCAAAAAGCTCTTATTTGATGAATTGTTCTCACCAAGTTTTCACTATTCGTCTCTCCATTCCTCACGACAGTAGTCTTATCAATCATTTCGATTCCACTTACTCGGTGTCTTTTTCCACTTGGGAAATCACAGTTGATGCTCGTATTGAATGGCGACCCACAAATTTCCGCATATTTAGATTTCAAATCACACTTTAGTTTCCATTACTCAAGTTTTTGATGTTTCCTTTCTCCAGCTGGCAGGCGGTGGAATATTGCGATCGACTTGATTTAATGGAGTTCTGCTTCGGCAACATTTCCGGCAGGTAAGTCGCCAAAATGCCAGTCTGAAGTCAGCCGAGTAGAAGGCATAAATGAAGGGGTTGATGGCTGAATTGATCCAACCTGGAATTAAGTAAACAATTTGTTAAATCATGATTAACATTTTTTCTGACTCAACATTTTCTTGGAAACTATTCTTCAAAAATAGTTCAATTTAATCTCGCCGATTAAAAAAAAAATTATTACGGACATATTACACTTTTTGTTAATTGTAGTGTCTTTTTCAGTTTGTTCAGTTTGATAGAATTTACTTTTGAATGTTCCCAAACATTATTGTTGGAAGAGAAAATTTGGATTATAAATGATTTTTTAATATTGGAAAATAATGCTGTTATTATTTTGGTACCGCACTATGATTTGTACATTTTTCAACACTTTCCACGAGATGAGTAAAACGAAAGTATGGACAAAGATGTAGAAATATAAAATGAAGAAATTTCAAGTTCGAAATATTCAATTTGTTCCGGAAAATGGTAAATATAACTCAATCAAAAAAAAAATGTTCCTTCCACAGTTAAGAAAAATTCTACATTAAACAAAGTATTTTCTTTTCTATTTCTAATTTCACATAAGTATTTACCGTTATCGACAATAGCATTCTTGTGCAAATTTTCAATTCTTCAGGTCTTCTTTAAAAAAATTAATTTTTAGGTTTGAAGATTTCAAAATATTTCGAAAAAGAATCTGGAAGATTTTAGGAAAATTTTTTAGGAAACATGCATTGTTATGAATTATATTTTCAAGCTTTATAAGTTTTAAAAATATCAATAAATAATTTATATCATACAAAGATTTCTAAAAATTGAAAAAAATGTAGATTTTAGAATATTTTGAAACCGAAGTTTGTCAAAGAAATCTGTAAGATTTTAGGAAAATTTTTTTAGTTAGGCAGAATTGATTTTAAATCTTAGGAAGAATTTGAATTATTTTGAAAGATATGCACATGTTTTTGAAGTTTTTCAAGATACGGAAACAAATTTAGAAGTCTTAAAAGGGTTGAAAAAACTCAACAAAGCAATTCTTGAGATTCATAGAAAATTTCTAATGATTTTTTAAAAGGAAATTCCAAGACAAAATTCTGGAAAAGATTTCAAAATTTTGTATATGGTTTCCAAAATTTAGAAAAATCCCGATGATTTTTAATTATTAAATGAATATTAAGAAGTTTTAAATCATTCAGGAATAATTGAAAATTTGAACGAATTCAAAACCAAATGTAGATTATTAAAGGTATTGAAAAAAGCATAGAAGCTTTTCAGGAGTTTTAAGAGGTTTTAGGACAATAAAGTAATTTCTTAAGATGCCATGGAAAATTTTGAATGATTTTTTATTTTTTTAAATTAAATTTTGAAGAAAATTGAAAAGATATGAAAACATTCAAAGAGATTTTTAATAATTTTGAAAAAAACTGGAAAATTTTTTTATTTTCAAATATTCTTGAGAATTTGAAGAAAAATGGAGTCAGTTAAAAATATATTTAGGATTTTTGTAGAAGTTTTAAAGGTTTTACAACTTAAAGTAAAAGATTCCTGAAAATTTTTGAACTATTTTTGAATAACTTTAAAAAATCTAAATATTCTTTGAACTAAATCCAATTTTTCTGAATATTGTGAAAAATCCTGTTTTTGATTATTTATCTCGAGTTTTGAAATATTTCCATAAAATTTCCTTAAGAATGTTCGAAAAATTATAATCACATAAGTTTAAAATCAAACTGATAATACTTATTTCCTTGTTCTTAGATCTCAGAATCTAGATTTAGTTCGGATTTTAATTTTTAAAAACTTTTAACAAATAATTAGTTATTCAGAATATGCTATAATCTGTGTGGTCGCAATCTGTTCAATCATGAATAACAATGATAGTTTAATTCAATTTCAGTTACTTTGTGTAAGATTATAATTGCATACCTAACCACGTGAGAGCTTGCATGAGAATATCCGGAGGCTCCATAGGTAGAAAAGGAGTGATTAGATAAAGGATGAAGAATGGTAGCCAACAGGCCACAAACCCGCCTACAACCACCGCTAAAGTGCCAGCAGTCTTTGTTTCCCTGGTTACCCTGTTGATGCAACTATGATGATGAGTACGAATAGTTCCAAACTTCCTGCATGTACTCGCAACCTCAGATTGGTTAGCAGTCTTATCGCAAGTGTCACCAGTGCCCTCCGAAGTTGTATTTACATCTGATTTTTTCTTCTTTATTATGCTCTTCGTCCGTTTACTCTGAAATCATTACAATTTATTTACAATTTTATAATGGTGTTATAGCAGTTTCGCTTACGGAATGTAGCGGCCTAGATCGGGAATTCACAGTCCATTCTGCTTATCATCTAAACAGAATTTCTGAATCTTCTGCAGACAACAGTATATGAATAGACGAAATTTTATGTCTCTTTTCCTCTTCTAATTGGATCAACAATCTTTGACTTTAAAAAAGGAATCTGGGTGCAAAAGTTGTTGTCCTTCGAGAAACGATTTAGCAGACTGGAATTGGCAGAAATCACTGCTTCTCATTTCTCGAAAGCATTTCTTCGGTTTACCTGATTCTGAGGAATGTGATTACTGCTCAGTGACCATGAAGATGAAATCAATTTATTGTGGACTCATCTATAATTAATGTTTCACAATTTTTTAAAATCTTATCACAAAGTTTAAATTCTATAGCAAACGCAATATGATTATGAACTTTACAAACACGATGTTAAGTTAAACTTCATATTACTACTTATTTTGTTATTTCAAAATGGAGAATGAAATGTCTGTACTGTCGCTCTCACAACCATCGCAAAAGGAAAGGGTAGTAAACATTTGACTGCATCCTTGTTTGTATGTTACGTGACGATATTTTCGGATAGCATGATTTTTAAGAAAGTTGTTGTATGTATTGTATGTTTATGATCTTCCAGATATGTTTTTGACTATCAGTTCTCGGGCAATTTCCGTAAAATTTAAACGCACAAACGAAAAATAGGGATAATGTAAGGAAATAATTCCTTACAATAAACATTTTATATGTTGCGTGAAAAGCAATTTGAACTTACGTACGAAATTTATCGATCTTCTCTTTTGAATAAGCTTCCCCTTCCCTAGAGCGACTATGTAAGGTAGTGAAAGAGACTGCTGGCGATAAGTGATTATTAGCATTGGTTCACGAAATATTGTTCTCTTCACTTGTTTTGCACCACGTATACCAAATTCAGAGAGGCTTGTCAAACGTGATGTTTGTGTGATTTTATCTGCTGTTTTTATCGGTTCATCATCATGATTTGCGAGAATGTGTCGATTTCACCAAAGATTATGGAAATACATCAATAGGACATCGCATAGCAGATGCAGACGTATACCATATAGACGATCCATCATAATGAAAATGGTCACTGCTTTTAGCATCCCTTCTTCGGATGTTATTAGATATATTTGTATTTAATTTTCTGAACGAAACCAGATTAAGAACAGACTCTGCAGTTTAAACATATTTCGATGTAGCAATACAGTTTTTGTTAAAATGTACACAAATTCAGAAAGTATACATATATATTATGCTTATAAGCATAATTGAACATTATAATGTAACTATCGTAAAATGACATCAGCTAATATTTATAAAATGAGTGCATCCTACGATTTTTTAACAAACAAAATTAATATTCCCAAACCCTAAGAGAAATTTCGATTTTGTTTTATGATTATTCTTTTCCAGCCATTGGAAAGCTACTTCAAGTTCAAAATTCTTGTTTCGAAATCTCCACAGTTTTTGCTACCAACTGAAAGGTTTTTATGTACAGTAGGATATCAACAGATTTTTTTTCGAATTCCTTAAAAAATATTATAGTTACAATGTTACAATATGATGATGAAAGTAAACAGTTTGTTCAAATTCAAAAGTTATTAAAAATCATTAATAAATTTTCCTGTCTCAGCAATTATAAAAATGTTGAATCATTTCTGCTATAATAGCAACTTGTCCTGGGGAGAGCTACCATAAGATTCCCGCACATTTTCTGTACACATCCCGCAGGCTTTTTGGAAATTACCGTACACATTTAATTTGAAAATTGTATTTCTCATACAAATGATTTTTGTTTCAATTCATTGAGTTTTCCTTAAAAAATATGTATAATAAATAATTAAACTCAAGAGTACAAATTTTATTCTTTGTCGTTTGTTGGAAAATGAAATTAACTTAAATCTTGAACAATTTTCAAATAATAAAATTATAATACTCATCCATGAGAGATAATTCTGATTTAATAGACCGCAGTTTTTAAGAAAAATAAATTTAATAACATGAGATCTTCTGTTGATCGATTTCAGAACATTCTGCTAATAAAAATTAGCTAGAAATATTTGATATCTCTAGATGGGAAGCAATCAAAAATAATTTCAAACACCTCCAAACTTCTGCGCGAAAAAAAAAACAGAAAAGAAGTTAAGGATTTGAAGACATAAAAAATACAGTAAAAGGCCCTGAGCATTATATGGGCGATTTGCAAATAGATTTCAATTTTGGTTTCCGAGATGCGAGTAAACTGAAGTTCTGAATTATGCAATAATTGTTATCATTTTTACCAGGCATATGTACCAGGATGTAATTTATAACGTGGGAGAGCTGTTTGATCTAGAATATCGATTTTTTCCACTAATTTGTGTCTAAATTATTCTTTTACTTAAAGTACATTATTATAAAGGTTTAAAATTGAGTTTGGTAGGCTTAGCGGGTCAAAATATTTCGAATTTTTTTAAATGTACAAAAGTTGTCTGCAAGTTCTAAACAGATTTTGAAATTATTTCGAAAATTTTTCTCAAAAATTATTTTGAAAATTTTTCTCAACATTTTTTTTTTTGAAATTTTGTTTGGAAATTTGTTTGAATTTTTTTTTAAATTTTTTGTTTGAAAATTTGTTTCCATTTTTTTTTAAATTTATTAAAGAATTTTTTTGGATTTTTTTAAATTTATTAAAAATTTCTTAAAATAATTATTTACAAGTTTGATTTTTACAATTTAAACTTATCTCCTTGACGTGAATTTGTATAAGAAGAGTAAAAAAAATATCTATTTACAATATTTTATGAAGAAGTGTAAGAAGAATTTAAAAAAAAAGTACATTTAAAACATTTTCTTCTTTCTCTTCAATGCGACTTCGAACCTTTTACAAGCGAGTGCAAAAAAAGGCTTCGGAGTTGTTAAAAGGCTTCAGAGTCGTTAGCTTCGGAGTTGTTGTTTGCAAGTTTTAAGTGATATAAAACACACCATTTTTTAAAAAATAATTCCAGCTTTGGGAAAGTGTTTTGTTCCATCAGCCCTTCGAATTTTATGGGGAAATTTTTTTGAAAAAAAAAAAAATTATTTTGCGTTCGTACCTCTTTTTTTTGGGAGGCTTCGGAGTTGTTATTCAGGTTAACCGATCGTTTTTCCCGTGTTCTCAGACGACTTACGAGGATTTAATCAATTTGAAGATTCTGGAAACGTCATGTGTTTTTGAAATTTGATAAAAACTACTTATTTTTCATAATTATAATTGATTATAATACGAATTATCACCTCAAATTCGCTAAAATTATAGAGGCTTCGGAGTTGTTAACAAACCGAGGGACAGACATATAAGCATGATTTTTTCAGTCAGTATTTATAATCTCTAGCAAGTTAGTATTGCAATTTGAACTGTACCATATATTTAAAAAAAGTGCCCAAGGCCAATATTATAAAAAAAATTTTTACCAGTCCTGTCACATTTCAAGTATGTGAATCTGTAGGGAGGGACACTGTAGGAAGGGTAAAAAACTGACTACTTAATTACAAAAAAGGTATGCCTAACTGTAATTTGTGTGTACTTTTTCTGTATGGACTAATAAAGTAGGCCACCATACGTGCTATAATCCCCTTAGTAGGTCAAAAATATTATAGGAACATCGAATAAACATCGAGGGACATACAAATTGAAATCTATTTGATAGATGCTCAATATATTGTTTAAGGCTAGATAAAAAATATAATTCAAATAAGAATCACAAAATTCAGTATTTCATTTTCATTTTCCTAATTTCTCACCTGCTTTTCTTATGTTTTTATTTTATCAGCATAAAGTTCCGAATTATTTAAAGATTATTTTCAAAATTGGATAAAAGAAAAATAATTTGAAATCCCATGAAAATGACTATCTTCAATACGTTTTCCTTTCTATTTTTGATACAGACATACAACACAAAATATATATAGGGCCGAAATTCTGCAATGTGCCCAAAACCGATATAGGGCCCAAAATTAATGTATAACCCAGCATTTATATAGGGTCATAAATTGCCATAGGGCCAAAAATAGACATAGCGCTCAAATTCGGCATAGGGCCCAAAATTAGTATAGGGTTATAGACTACGAAACGCATTGCGCCTACTTTGTCTATTTTTTCAAATTTAATTTGAAAATATGAGTTACCAACAAACTGATAGTATTACACGGACGATGTAATTCTTTATTTATACTACATAACAGATAGGGTTTAGAACTTCACAAGTTGTTTATAGATTTTTAAATTATGACAATGTTTTCGTTACCAATACTATTCAAATAATAAATGTACACAATTTTGAGACAAAATCATTTTTTTCTAAATGAATGAATATCAACAAATTTATTTAAATGAATTATTTATAAAAATTAACTTGTAGACAAAATTAATTATTGATTCTCCATGAGTATATATGCGTTAATTCTGATCAACAGCGAATTCAGTTAAGTAATTCATGTATAGATGAAATTCGTATTCTCAAAGTTGCTAATTTTGCCACTATATTTGTTTATGTATTATTGCACATAAAATCGAATTGGAATATCGAAGATCTTAAGGATCTTAACAGTTTAATTCTAAGAATGTCAAAAAAAGAAATCTCAAAATCCGTCAATAAATATAGTCTGTAGAGGACAAGTAGAACATTTCAAGGTATTTTCCAAAACTATAGGGAAATAAAGTAGTACAGGTTAATCTATAGTCAGATATGGGAAGTATTTGATCTCACTGTATACGGTATAGTCATGTGGGGGGGGGGGGGGCGAATAGTGCATCTAACATTCCATGTTTTTTTTCATCTAATCATCAATATTAAGACGTGCCCCCGGGTTTTTCTAGTTATCATGGGATTTAACCGGGAAAAGCTCACTTTTCGAAAAAATGGGAAAAAGAACTACTTCACAGTAAATCCCAAGAATAAATTTTATCCTAAAATAGGATAAAATCGCTGCAGCACATTTATCTTCGCGAAAGATAAAATTTATCTTCGCGAAAGATAAATTTTGTTCACGAAAATACTTGTCAAATGCGAGAGCCTATGTAACTTGAAAACAGCGACTAGGCTCTTCGCAGATATTTTTAAAATCTATTTCCCCTTACTAGAAACAACACTTTATTCAAATAATTCAAAAAAAAAAACCATTACCCTACACTTAAACGATATAAAGACTGAACTTAGGTTACCTTATACTGCTTGTTTACCAATTTTAAAGTCTTCATCAGAGTCGACAGAAACTAAAGGTTCGTCCAACAGAAGTAAAGGACTGAACTTGGCTGAGTGTCCTTGTCCTCCGCATCACAGAGGCTCTAACCCATCGACATATAGAAATGGACCGGTAACCCTGTGGGAGGCTCTGAAATTAGCTTTTGACAGAGAGAAAACATTTGAGGGGTGAAACTGTCTCTTTCTATTCCAGGACTGTGTCAAGTGAAACGGATGCCCCGCGCATTACCTAAATATTCATTATGGTTAATTTGTTCGTAAAAAATTATAAATAATAGATTATAAATATGTAGGTATGGTAAATTAAAAATTTAAAAACAAAAAAAAAAATAATGTTTAAATTTGCTTATTCAAAGAACTTGGAAACCTTAAATTCTTCTTGCCATTTGATTGAAAATAATCCTTTTGTGAGAAGAAATTTCATATAAAAGCATCAATATTAAAGTATTTAAGGTATAAAGTGAATGTTTAAAGGTGTCTGTTTAACATTTCTATGAATAGGTACTTATCAGATATACATTTAAATAGCACGTATAGGCTCTCGACTCAGGAGATTAATAATAGTGTAAAACTGTAAAGTGTCACAAATTTGAAAAATGGAGTCATCCAATTTTTCAAAGATTAAACTTAGTAGTCTAAAATAAAAAAGTGTACAATGGAAATTTAAATTTTTTTTCAACAAAAATTTCCAGTTTTCTAACCTTATATTTTAAAATTATTAGAAATAAGCTTCAATGTTTATTAACAATGTTATTATCTAGTCAACGAATGATCAAAATTCTATTCAATTATTTCCATCTTTTCCCGTTTCTTCACCTGAAGCGGACTAAACTAATAGAGCCCAATAAGAAGATCCAACTATTTTTGGTAGAAAGTTCCTTATTTGCCATTAAAAAGTCTTCTGTTAAATTTTTGGTTTAGAATTCATCTTTTTGGTTAAAAAATTCAGTACTTGGTTTAAAATTGAATTATTTTTTTCAAAATTCTCAAATTTTGTTAAAAATTCTTTCTTCTTGATTGAAAATTGGACTGTCTGCTTCAAAATTAAACAATTTGCCACAGGCTGCCACCATTTTCAATATTGATACACATTAAATTATAATTAAATAAACTTTTACAGGCAAATTATAAAAAAAACACATAGTGGGGCATTCGCGATACAAAGCATGGTTCTGTGCTTCGTCAAGCTCCACCCATCGAAAGTACTCTCGACCAATTAGGTGTATTGAGAAAGAGACAGTTTCACCCCTCAAATGTTTTCTCTCTCTCAAAAGCCAATTTCAGAGCCTCCCACAGGGTTACCGGTCCATTTCTATATGTCGATGGGTTAGAGCCTCTGTGATGCGGAGGACAAGGACACTCAGCCAAGTTCAGTCCTTTACTCACTGATATATATAATACACTGGATGCAGGATTCAATGGAAAACGTTTGTGCCTACTTGAAGACCTCGGAGCCGCCATTTATCAGGGTTGTTATGGTTCGGGATCATTCGGGACGGATCGGAATATGCGGGAGATTCCAATTTAATATGGAAGAGAACTCAAAAATATTAATAAAATCATGTAAAATTTAGTTTATTATCAATGAGCGGATTGACTTAAACTAGGAAACTAAACAAAACTTAATAGAAAGTAATTAAATAAATAAAAATAATCAAACAGTACAAAAAAAGAAAAGTCGGTGGTATATTAAATTGGTGGAATACACATTTTGCAAACACGTGGTTTAGAATATTGATTTTTTTTTCTCTTGAAAGTTATAATGAAACTTTGAAGTTTGTACAAGTGAACAATATAATAATTGTGATATCCTAAAAATCGGTATAGGTTAGAATTGTCAAACACTTAATGGAACCATTAAGATCTACCAATTTGTACAAAATAATTTTTCTGTGGATACAAAAAGTGGTGTGAAATTGTAAATATATGACTGATGTATATTATAATTACAAAATGAATTTAAATTATAATATAAATAATAATAATTAAAAAGATCAAAAGGAATAAAACTCTTGTGGTACGTGCGTAAGTGAAATAATTAGTCATATTAATATTATGCCAATAATATTATGCAATTCGCGAATACGAACTTTGAATTAATGTTCAATAAAAGTGAACATAGAAACAAGTATGAGGTATAAATATATAAGATAGTAATATATATTGTAAAAAAACATTACGTAAGTCCTAAACTACGACCCAAGACAGATTTATGTGTAAACATCTTCGGTAAACGTTAACTGAAATCGAAATCTTACACAAAGCAATTCATATATTGCTTTCAATTGAAGACCATTAGGCGTATAATTTAGATTTAGTGTAGTAATTGGAAGTAAATTTAGAGTTGAATATTTTTAAAACTATAGAGTGCTTTTATAAAGTATTGACAAATATAGGTCTAGAAACTTTTGCATAGTAGTGTATTACATTCTCTTATAAACTATCCAATGTAGGTATATTCTATTTCTGTAAAATTAAAATCTATCACTTATATCCCGAAAACAATAATTTCTCACGATTTTAAGAAAAATATAATTCTTAAATAAATAATAGTTGTTTGAGTAATTATAAATTATTCACAAAATACTTGGAAACTGGTCCCTTGACAATTAAAAATAATACTTGTTAATAAAATCCAAAGAATACCGTTTTTAGTATGAATTTAATAGGAAACTGCTATTTTGCAGTTTTTGGGTCACTTTCCAAGCACAATAACAATGGCTCGAAAGGGGTGGGGAGTCAAAATTAAAACTTACTGGGTGGAAATTATTCTTTGAACATGCGTTAAGAGGTTTTAATACTTTAATTCACAAAAAGTTTATAACAAATAGCTCTTTCTTCCATTTTTTTTTTTTTTTTGGAAAATCAAGCTTTTCCCATTTAAACCCCCGTGTTAATTTCAAAGGCTCGGGGGCACGGGTTAACTTTGACAAAAAAAGAGAACAAGAAAAATGTTCAGTTGTTAAACTGTAAATATAAATTAATTATCTATTTTTAAAATTGAATTATAGTTCGACTCGTAACAATATAATAATAATAAAATTGATTTTATAAGCCGATTATGAATCTTTTCATAATTAAATAATTTATACATTTTTACGTTAAAAATTGAACTATTTTGTTTCGAAAGCCTTGGTAATTAATGAAATATTTGCATCCGAATGAAACTTCAAAATCTTTTTTCATTTTTCAAAAACATTGTGATTAATATATTCATAATTAAATGCTTTTATTCAATTTCAAATCCTATTCAAATATTATTGCATTCTAAAATACTCCATTTTTTAAGCATTCAATTTGAAAATTTTTATTTAAAAAATGTTTGTTTCAATATTTAACAATATTTGATTGTTCATTTACAATAAGAAATTATAAATCAAACATTGGAGAATAAACTAAATAAAATTGAATTATTTAAAATAAAACAAACCTCGAATCGTTCAAATTTCAAGGTGCTGAATGTAAACTTTAAAATTTGCATTGTTTCATTTTTTATAATTTTTAATTTGTAAATGACATTTTTCAATTTATATTTCTCAAGAAAAAACTTATAATCACTAAATTGTACTGCTTTAAGTTCAAATAGTTTGAAAATTATATAATTTTGAACATTTACAAATTTCTCTGAAAGAACTCTGTACACGCTTTGAGGTTCGCTATATCTGTTATAATAAATTGAACATAAGAAAGTAAAAATGAAATATTGAAAAATAAACAGATTGAAATGGAATTATTTAAAATAATATAAGCCTCGAATCATTAAAATTCCAGAGTGCTGAATGCAAACCTAAAAATTTTCGTTTTTTTTTTTTAATTTTTAATTTACAAGTGACATTTTTGAAAATAAGATAATTTTGAAAATTGAAAAAATTTATTGATTCATTCTTCAAACTATTTTATTTCCTAAAACGCATTCTCTCCTTTGCTTGCTTATTCAAGCTTTATTTATAAAATACCGATGCGGACCGATATCAGTTCTCTGAAAGAACATATTGTGTCGCAATTATGTTACGCATCTACATTTAGAATTAGGCGAATTATATTTCATGAAGAAGAATATTAAAAATTGAAATTTTATTATGAGAAATTCATTATGATGACACTTATCATTATTATTACACATCTAAGTACTCCAAACTTATTAGAAAAATATTGAAAATTGTTTCTTTTTTTCAAATTAGACACCGAATATTTTCCTCCTGTTTGTAAATAATTTACAATTGTTTAAACCATTATTATTCGTTTGACGCTAGTGACACTAGTGACATAACCTATGAATGTGTATTCCGCCAATTTAAAATACCATCGACTTTCTTTTTTTTGTACTGTTCGATTATTTTTATTTATGTAATAACTTTTTATTAAATTTTACATGATTTTATTACTATTTTTGAGTTCTCTTCCAAATTAAATTTGAATCTCCCGCATATTCCGATCTGTCCCGAATGATCCCGAACCAAAACAACCCTGATAAATGGCGGCTCCGAGGCCTTCAAGTAGGCACAGATCGTTCCATTGAATCCTGCATCCAGTGTATTATATATATCAGTGCCTTTACTTCTGTTGGACGAACCTTTAGTTTCTGTCGACTCTGATGAAGACTTTAAAATTGGTAAACAAGCAGTATAAGGTAACCTAAGTTCAGTCTTTATATCGTTTAAGTGTAGGGTAATGGTTTTTTTTCGAATTATTTGAATAAAGTGTTGTTTCTAGTAAGGGGAAATAGATTTTAAAAATATCTGCGAAGAGCCTAGTCGCTGTTTTCAAGTTACATAGGCTCTCGCATTTGACAAGTATTTTCGTGAACAAAATTTATCTTTCGCGAAGATAAATTTTATCTTTCGCGAAGATAAATTGTATCTTTCGCGAAGATAAATGTGCTGCAGCGATTTTATCCTATTTTAGGATAAAATTTATTCTTGGGATTTACTGTGTTGTTATTCAATTTTTGGAAATCGAATTTAGTCACTGCTCAGAAAATTATTCAGGAATAATTTTCTTCCGATAACTTCCAAATTCGATGCCCCAATATCTTTGTACTGTGTCCGGAAAATGTCCCGAAAATGCAAAATTGCAGTTGCATGTAAAGTACAATTGTAAAGACGGGATTTTCTTGAATTATCTCAACAAAAATTTGTTTTAATCTATAAGTGATACATATAAAACTATTTTTCAACTAATTTCAAATCGATTATACAATTACCATTATTTTTTAATTCTGAAATCATGAAAAAATGCATATTACCTGGAATTAATAACATACTTAATGAATTTTATAAGTATTTTTTGTTGTTGAAGACGTTTCGCAATTGCTTAAACAATTATGATAATTTAGTATTTTCATTAACTAATGATACAGCTTATGAATGATAGGAGAAAGTTATATATTTTTAATGCATTGACACCATGTCGCTGATTATAAAGAAGTTATAAATGGATGGTTGAAACAAATATGTTTTGCCTAAATAATGTTCTTCATTATATTATGAATACACAAATTAACTACTTCATTAATCTCACAAGAAAAAGGAACTATTAATAATATAGTGAAACAAATCGTTTAAGCCAATAATAATTGTGTACACGGTTGAGATAAAGCTTCTGAAAGAAACAATATCGTAATAATGACCGACATAGTTTGAAGGGAATTCTTAAAACTAAAATTTTCTCAAGCTTTTCCATGGAAAGTCAGCTGTGGATGGTTAATAATGGTCCAATAAACAATTTAATAATGTCTTTCACAGGAAATATTCCTAGCTTCGATTCAGTATGTAATTAGTTCAAAAAGGCCCGAATTATTAGCTGTGTCAATAATTTCAGAAAGTACAAAGTTTTCATGATTTGGTAGGAAAAAAAATTTTCCGAAAATATAAACTGTTAAAACAATTGAGACATAACTTGAGGAAAATATATTATTTTGCGGGTTCACATCCTGTGTCATTAATTCTAATAAATAGACTTTTTATGATATGTTGAGTGTAATTAAAATTTCTTAAATAATAATAGTTTAAATAATTTTCTAATTTTTAGAAGATACTTACAAACTTATCGCCCATCGAATGCAAAAAATGCAAGCTAAAAAATTTTAAAAAACGCGTGTTATCTCGATATATAACTGCTATTTTGCATCTTCAGGGCCTTTCCGGGCACAATACAAAATGTTTTGAGCTCAAAATTCAAAGGTTATGGGATGAAGTGATTCTTTGAACATTCCTAAGGGATTCATTTCATGAAAAGTTAATAACAAGTAGTTTTTTCACTCACTTTTTCGAAAACTGAGATTTTTCTATCTACAATCACATGTTATTTTCGCAAGGGCCCGGGGCACGTCACGAATTTGAAAAAATTGCAGTTTTTCTCCGAGAGCCTTGCACTCTAAAAAAATAATTTTTTCTTGGACCACCCTAGTGCGCAGTCAGTCCGGAGGGACAGATGGTGCATGTGTGTCTCAAAAGGGATATAGTAGTATAGGTCGATGTATAGTCAGCCAACAATCTGGGAACCGCTATGGCAATATCTTTTTGTAATATAGAGAAATCTGATAATTGGGTTCATTCTTCTGTCCCTGCCAGAATCGAATAAGAAAGAAATATCAAAGAAAGCAAGTTAATAGTCTGCAACACAGACGGTATCAAATCTATTATAGACAACCTGACTATTTCCAACTAGAACTGGATCAATCTGGATGAATAGTTTTTTTTCTGTTAAAAACTGAGAATATTCTGCCTAAACTCAAATCAAAGATACTAGTTGCAAAATTATTATTGATTGCACCCGAATATGAACTTAGTTCCGAAGAAGTTTCAAGTTATATCACTGGAACTTTACCTAAGTAGTTATTACTCACTAACTTTAATTTTAATAATTTATTTCTTACTATCAGAGGACGCCGACGCCGAAAGTTTTCGCTCTCAGTTGCCTCCAGGTTCCTGTGCCTTCCAGCGATAACGCAGGAAATCCTTGCATAGACATAGAGCATAACTAGCATTGGAATAAAAAAGGATCCCATCGCTGAAAATATTACGTAGGATGAGTCCATGTTATATGAGCATTTTGTGCTGTCTCGATTCGTGGCTTGTGGAAAACAGCCTAATAAAGGTGGACTAGTTATGGCCCCTGCGAAGACCCAAACGACGATAATCATCAATGCCGCCAGCCTTTTGCTTCTTCGTCGTCTACTGTAGATTAGGGGCTGCGTTACAGCAAGGTACCTTCAATTTGAAAAGAAAACAGAATGAAAAATTGGCAGCCAGGTGAAATAATCATTTCATGATAAATTATGAGTAAGTTAAGAATAAATAATCTCGATTTCATTATTGTTGAATATTTAATTTTAACCGTCTTACGATTTTGTTTGAAGTTTGAAAGGACTGCGAATTGGAAATTACCAAAAGGAAATTTTAAAATTTAGAAGACGTCCAATAGAATGCATAAGAAATTGAAGAATTGGTGCATATTCAAATTAAAAGATAAATTAGTACATTCAAGTATGAAAGTTCTAAAAAATTACAAAACTGTTAATAGTGTTAGCTTAGAGATGAAATCCGTTTCAAATCAGGCTGATTCTATATTTGAAGCCCCAGAATGTCTTAGCGGTTGAAATATTTCGCTTTGAGGTAAAAATCAAGCAACATGTATTTTTCTGATTTGAGAAAACAAATTTTCATAAATTAACGAGTATTTGACTTTTAACGTCCATAAAAAAATTGAACTTCTATATTTTTGAACCTGATTAGGATATTTCAATTTTATTTTCAGATTCGGATTACATCTACTCTCTGTAGAAGAATTCAGGAAAATTCAAAGATAATCAAAATGAACAAAATTATGACAATTTCTTTTAAAATGCAAAAAGTCGATTTTAACAAGAAAAGCGAACTTATATTTTTTGCATTTTTTTATTTGGCCTTCTGTAGTGAAGATTTTCTGCGAGTTTTATGTGAGCTAAACAATGTTTGTGACCAGTAAAATTTTTTTACTCATAAAATCAAATTATCACATTTTCTCGAAAACGTCGAAACGTGCGTGGAAATTTTAAGATGAACTTTTCACGTCTAAAATGTTCTTTGAGTGATGATGCTCTAACGTGATATCTTGCATCTTATACGAGAAAAATTTGAAATTGAAATTTTCATTAAAAAAATTCTCCTTGCCTCAAAGCTTGCTTGCATAAAGCTGATAGAAATCCTTCTCTATAGAGGCAGGAATTGTACTGTACAGAAAATCGTTCTTATATTTTTCTTTGAATTTTGAAAAGATTAAAAGAATATCTCAAGCGAAATCCCATCCTTCTTATTTTTTTCAATATTTTTAAAAGGTGGCCGTTTCAATCAAGGAAAAAAATTCTCAGTCACTTCTCCATTTTTCTTTATCCCCAAAAGTTTTTCACGGCCATTAAGATTAAAAAATTCGAGCTCTCAAAGTTTAAAATTTTTCATCCGAAGAAATAACCGATAAACTGCAAATTAAAGCATATCAAGTGGAACTCTTTTAAATTTGAAAATTGAAGCTTAAAATTTGTTTAGTTCAAATGCTGAATAAATTACACGTATAAAAGACAAGCTTCTAGCACTTTTCCAAAGAACAATTTTGAATCAAATGCCGTCAAATTACAGAATTTTCATTTTTTAACTTTTGTAAATTGAATAGTTTGAATATTCCTGGTTAAAAATATAAGTCTATGATGCGGTATAATTTCCAGTGCTTTAAATTGAAGAATGGATCAATAAATTTATAAATTTTCAAATTCATGTAAGTTTAGGCAATCTTAAGTTAGAAACATTAAAAATTGCACAATAAAAAATTAGAAAATGGATGATTTTCATTTTAGGTCGTTTTTTGAATGGGACAATAAAAATCGTAATGTTCAAAGTTTAAGTTTCGCACTCTGAAATTTTGATGATTCAAGGTCTCTATTTGAAACGATGCAGTTTTGAATTGTTCAGTTTTGATATTTTGATTTAAAATTAGTCATGTTGAATGAACATTCAAATATTGCTGAATATTGAAAATTTTGTCTAGAATAATATATTTTAACAGGATTTGAAATTGAATAAAAGCGTTTTAGTATTGAACGGATTCGGAATCGACTTGTAAAATCAATCATCGTTCACATTTTAGTACTCTAACTACGATTTATTCTTGGAACTCACAAATCAATGTATATTTACAAGTAATCAACTCAATCGGTCTTTCAATTGGACAATTTTAATTTTAAGCGATTTTAATTTCATATTCTTCAAGTATTCTAAACTCTATTTAAAAATTCTTGAAATTGGGAATGTGTGCTCAAAAATAAAGACTTAGAAGGGAAAAGTTTTCAAGTGAAAGATTTGAGAATTGCGCATTGTGAAGTAAATGACTCCACAATTGGAAAAGTTAAAAATGGAACTGAACACTAGAAAAAATTCTAAATTGAGTCAAGGGGCCATTTTTAATGCCGGGAGATTTTTTTCCTGTAAATGTAAGTGTGGGTTTTTTATTGAAGTAGCCTTTTTATATTTTGAAACCAATCGTCCCTTTTCTTATAATTTTTAACTTTTTTGAATTTTCCGATTCTTCGAAACAGGACGTTGAAACTCATCGGAACTTTAGGGAAAATTGTTTGCAGAACTCGGTAAAATAAGTATCCCATAATTTCCTCTGAAGAAAACAAAAATAAAAACCTAAATTTACAAAGCTATGGTAATGCTGAAATCACGAAGATCAATTTGTAATTAAAATAATTATTTCAAAAACATAAACATTGCAAGTAATATAAAAGCTCTCATGTACAAAAGTAGACAAAATTGTATTTGTTCTGAAGCAAACCAAATGTTACGAACGTAATTCTACGAGTAAATACAAAATCCTATCATTTTAACCATGCTTTTCGAATTTAGCACATTTGATGTTTAGTTGACTGAATCTATTTGCACAAGGCTGCGATCCTATGAAGCTTTTCCTCGTAATCTGGTTATCGACACATGATGGAATTGTAAACAAGATCTCCCTTTCAGTTACATACCTGTCTATGGATATGGCACATAGCGAGAGGATGCTGGCTGTACACAAAAGGACATCCAGAGAGACCCAAGCTATGCATAGAATTTCACCCAGTTCCCAGGAACCACCATTCAGCTTGAATGAAAAAAATCGGAACATTAACATTAAATAATTATTTATAAACTGCTAAAATTAAAGCTTCAGATTCAAATTTTCGATTAGTTGATATGAGACAGGTTAAAAAAGAAACTCATTCCATTGAACCAGCGGCAAATGCCTAAGACAATAAGCTTTTTTGCTGTTTCGAAATGACAAATTCTGTGATTAATTCAGCTCCTAAAGTTTAGGACCAAACTGTAAAATTATTTTCAAAATTCTCGTAGGATTTTATTTGTTATGTCAAGAGAGATTGATCTAAACTCGAAGATCGGAATAATTTTAAATCAAGCAGGCTGGTGAAAAGAGCAAAGATGTTCCACTCAAAAACTTATAAAAATGTTTCCTAGTCCTTTTCTCTATCTGGCGTTTTTATTTCAAGAGATTTTTTCTCGAATATGAATAAATTCGCCTGCAAATTTTTTTCCCAAAACAATAAAATTTATTATAGAAAATTTTTTAACTTGCAGATACAGAAGTGAATTCGGTTTAAGTTATTCCCAGATACATTTTACTATTATTTATCTTTCTTAACCTTTAAGCTGTAAATTGTGAATAAAAATAAAAGAGACTTGAGAATCCGCGCCCTATTCATTCACTCATATTGATAAGAAGAACTTCAATAATTTTAGCATAGAAAGACGTACTGAATGCATTTAATGAACGCTGAAAATCCCAAAGAGAAAAAGGAAATTTTATTAAAAGTGCGTAATACGAATATGAAACTTTTGTCTATTTTCTTCTTCCTCATTCCAAAGCCTTCTCTTCTCTCCTCACATTTTGTAAGAATATTTCATTTATATGCTCCATTTATACGATTCATGAATAATAATTTATATTTCTTTAATTATGAAAAATGTATGTTAAATAAAATTGATAATGATAATTTAAAATATATAAAATTTAAATTTAAATGATAAGAAATTTATTTTCTGTTTTTCTGTCATATCTTCTAATGAAATGATTGAAAATATATTTATTCAATAAATAATAATAGCGTAGATTGCACGTAATTGATATAACTATATTCAAAAATTTCAGAACGTAAAGGTGGAATAACTAACTGAAATTCAATCAAAATCGTAATTGACTTATTAAGTAAAAAGGGGTCATCCATGAACTACGCCGCTACTTTAAGGAGAGGGTTTACGCCAAAAACGGGTAATAACAAGGGAAGAAGGTGTCAGTGGACTTTTTGAAAAGATTTCCTATTTTTTTCCTATTTTCAAAAAACTTTCCCTTCTTGATGAAAATGCAATTGATTTGTTGAAAATTCAACTATTTTTTTGAAAGCCTTTGTTAAAAACATATTTTTTTTATTGAAGATTTGTCTCCTTGGATTGAAATTTAACTATCTCCTCAAACTACTTTCCTCAAAACGCATTTTTGAATTGAAAATTCATCTTCTGAGTTTGAAATTTAACTATTTTGTTGAAATTTAGTTTTATTTTTAATTAAATTTTTTTTCACTTTTAATTCAACTATTCTATTATTGGTTGGAATCTTTTTTTCTTTTGTTAAAAATTCAAGCATTAAGTTGACAATTTTTCTATTTAGATGAAAATTCCTGTATTTGGTTGAAAATTCATGTATTTTGTTGAAAATTTGTCCTTTTAGGTAGTAAATTAATCTTCTTGGTCAAAAAATCTTGTTGAGAATTCATTTTTTATAATTCATAATTTTAGTTGTAAATTCATTTGTTTGGTTAAAGATGTAACTACTTGATTGCAAATTCATTTCTGCTTGCATGAAAATTAAATTTTCAACTGTGAATTTAACTGTTCCATTTTTATTCAAAATTGAATAGAAGAAACTTTATCTTCTTTGTAAAAAAATCAGCCTTTTTATTTAAAAATGCAACAGTTTGGTTGGAAATTATTCGGTTTTTGTTAAGTATTGAAATGTTTTATTGAAGATTCGTCTTTCTGGTTGAATTCGACTGTTTCTTATTCAAAATTAAATTTTGTTACTGAAATATGACCTGGTACATAATTCATTGAGAATTCATCGTTTTTATTGAAAAATCAACTACTTTCTTTAAAGTTGAACTGCCTTCTACAAAATGAATTTTTTCTTGTTAAAGGTTTATCTAGCTGACTACTTTATTAATAATTAATTTTTTTATGATTCGCCTCTTAGATAGGAAAGTTAACTATTTTTTTGAAAAGTATTTTTCTTTCGTTAAGTTATAATTTTTATCTAAAAATCAAACTATTCCATTTTTGGTTGAAATTTTATCCGTTATAAGTTGAAAATTCAATTATTTGGTACAAAATTAATTTATTTTGTTGAAAATTCATCTTTTTCGTTAAATTGAACTGATCGGAAAATAATTTCTTCAACGGAAAACTTAAAGATTTAATTGTTGCTCGAAAACTGATCTTCTTCAGCTAGTCTTTTTGGTGGAAAATTGAACTATATGGATCAAAATGCAACTCTTTTTCGTTGAATATTAATCTTTTTTGTTTGATGATTCGATCATCAGGTTGAAAATGCATCTTTTTAGGTTGATAATTCAACTATGATATTTTGTTACAAATTTAAACATTTTGTTGAAAATGTAAATATTTGTTAAAAATTACAACTGTTTGGTTGTTAAATCGGGGGAACTACGGTCGGCAACGAGGTGAGATGGGGATGGAAGGGGGGTAAAATAATCCAAAATTGGTAACGCAGTTTATCAGCGGGTCCTAAGTGGATTCCATTACCTTATTGACGCTCACTATTATATTGTAGATTTTTACCCAAGAGGAAAAATATATATTTTCATAACAAATATTAACTCTCTTGAATAAACACTTAAAATTTACATTTAAATCTTTCAGGATTGTTTCAGTCACTCAAAGATCGTCTCGCAATCGTATTCGCCTTGACTTGCTAATTCCATTTCGTGTAAGGGTATGTGCAGGTGTTGGGTAGATGTATGGATGTATGTGTAGGTCTTGTTGGTTTAAGAGCTCTCGCTTAGCATTTCGTATGTACCTCAACGCCCTACCCAAACTTCTATATTTTTCATCAAGCTGTCTGTAATATATATCCTAAACTAGGTGACAACATGTAACTGGGCTGCTTTTACATTGTGTAAACTTTGTGATAGTTTTCACGAAGTAAGGCTCAAATTTTTGAAAATAAGATTACTGCATCAAATTGTCTAAATTACCATTTTCAATTCTAATACTGTTTCATAATACGGTCAACTCGGGCTAAGTGGCGCATATGTGAGGGAAAGCGACGCACCTTTACTCAAACGCGATATTGCTTATTCTAGATTTTTCAATTATTGAAGTTTTACAATGGTTACTTGTATGTCTATATTTTTTCTAAAAGAAGCCCCCCCCCCATTTATAATCATTAGAATCATTAAGATAGGATTCTTTCAGGAAATTATATTATTCATTGATGACAGCGATTGAATGTCCATCCCATTTATTAGATTTATTTTCAACTTTAGAAGGAAAAAACACGAAGAAAGAATTTTCGAAATTCACGTGAAAATCTTTTATTTTGTACTTTTTTAAATTTAGTGTCCTAAAGCAGTTTCCGAGAAGAATGATTAAAGACTATCATGTGACAACTCACATAAAAATAGTGAAAGTTCCTTTTTATATTCTATTTTCACTATTTATCTTAATTTTTGTATGTAATTCTATTCTTTTCCAAAATTTGTTCTACGCTCCTTCATTATATTCATTCTATCCGTCTTACCAAAAATTCTATCCCTTTCTGTCACTTTTTATCCTATTCTTATTTCTAATAATGCAATTTTTTTATATTCAGCCCAGCCCAATTTATTGAATTTCTTTATAAAATATTATTTTATCGTTTTATATGCATTTTTATTATTAAAGTTATGATAATTTTCCTTATAGTTATTCGATGACTTTCTATACTGTTCTCTTTTTTTCTATCGTCTTTTTTTGAAAATTTTATTTTTTCTATCTCTTATTTTGATCCTATTTTTAACACGAATAGGTCAGCTCTGTTCTCTCAATTCTCCATGGTGGGTATCGACTGACTTCACCTCACATGGGCTTAGTATCTCGACTTTTTCCGTTTAAACATCTGGGATGTCTCACGATCATTTTCAGCCTAAAAAGAAAAAAAAAACATTTTTCCCCATTTTCAGAAAACTAATAATTATGATTTTTTAAAGAGTTTAATGAACACATTTTGATGGAAATGAGTTCAATTTTATTGACACAATCCATTCAGTTTAGCATCCAAAAGAGTGCTTCACGAGCGAAATATCTTAAGAAAATTGAAACCCTTCCATTTTTTTTTTGAAAAACTGTGATAAATGTGGGAAAAACTCCTGACGCTTGGAACCCAATTTTAAGCGAGTAATTAAAACAAAATTCTAGTTTTTGGAAAATAACAAGTGTTTTGATGTATCGCATCATGTTTTCTTGAATATTTCGTTTCTATAAAGAATGAGACATAGAAAAATGTTTTTATTGGGAATCGAGACACAGAACTTCCGATTGCCGGTCGGCTGCTTTCCCATTAAGCTACTAGTGAAATTAAGAGAAAATAATTTTTTAGTCATACGAAATAATGCTTTCATTTTCTGAGAACAATTTCTTCTCTCGATCTCTCTAGTGGCTTAAGGCCACGTGACGAGTGGGTCACGTGACCGGATTCCTACCTTACCGACACTTTTTTTATTTGTAAACTTATGTTCACACGAATAGCCACATCGAGTTGAAAGTTTGGAATAATAAATAAGAAGCACTGAGAAATGCGGCTCTGGTCCTACATTTTTATATTAATGAAAAAAGTATTTTTTGTAAATAATTTTTTTTTTTGCTTTTTTCATAATTATTAAAATTTAGGACCAGAGCCGCATTTCTCAGTGCTTCTTATTTATTATCCCAAATTTTCAACTCGATGTGGCTATTCGTGTGAACATAAGTTTACAAATAAAAAAAGTGTTGGTAAGGTAGGAATCCGGTCACATGACCCACTCGTCACATGGCCTTAATAATGAAGCACCTGCTGGGCAATCGGAAGTTCTGTAGTTCGATTCCCAGCGGAGCAAAAGGAAACTTTTTTTCAGACAAAAATTAATTGAAAATGGTCTTCTGAAGGACTTTTTTGGTCAATAAACCTAATGGTTTAAGCTAATAAAATTTCACGTTAAACTTATCTCCACGAAAATATGTTGATTCACCTCTTTCAAAGAATAAAAAATGGAGTTGTTTCTGAAAGGGCCAAGCGATGTTTTTTCTGTTTGAGCTCAAAATGATCGTGAGGCATCCCAAAAGTTTAAACAGAAAACAGTTGTGAGGTGCAAGCCCTTTTGGGTTGAAGTCAGTCGAGACACACCGTGACTCTATTCCTTTTAATCGTATTTTTCTTGGCCATTCGTTCTATGGACGAAACGCAAACTCATGAATGGATAGCACTCTAAAAACAAAAGAATTGAATAAATCTCCATTCAAGCAGATCGCCTTCTTAGAAAAGAAAAATTAATTTAAAATGAATAGATGAGATAGATTTTAATAAAATAGGGTAGAAATCGAATAACTGAGATTTAAATAATTCAATTCAATAGAATAAAAATTGATAGAAGAAAACAGATTCAGGCTATAACAGAATGGAAATAGATAATACAATGGAATAATACAAGTGTCGCATTCCTAATTTAGTAAAATGTTCGTATGTGTATTTTCAGTCCAAAAAATTCTTTAACGATTGTAGGATTCTGAAAAATGACAATTTGTTTGAAAGATCAGATTTTATCTACCTGAAATTATAAAGTAAACATGCTGTAGATTACTTGAAGATCAAGAAATATGTCATAATTTTTCTTTCATTTAGCAAAAAAATTGATTCAGCTATATTATCAGATATTCTAGAACAAAATTCAATATAAAAAACATGAAAAATTGAATTGTCAAAGTTATTTTATATAGCGAAATATAATTCGAAGATGAAAACATTGAAAACATTGATTGTGAAAAAAAAATCACTGCGTTAGTGTCTGAGCATAACCAACTGTTTCTACTAAAAGCTTTTGTCTTGTTACGGCAGATATTGTTAGCTGAAAATTGGACCAATTTGAACCTTTTTTATATCTGATACTATTGATCATACGGGAAAAATACTTTTATACATACGAATGTACGCAGAAATTGTTATAATTAAAGAAAATTTTTAAAAATGCATCTTGGTATAAATTTTTATATTGTTTTTTGTTAAAAAAATTCGTAATTGATGTTTTTCGATGCTAGAAAACTGCCGGATTGAAAAAAAATTTAAGTGTCCTTAAGTTAACCACGAAGTAGCAAAATGTGTTTTCTGATATTTTTGAAAAAAAATTCTCAAGGTTTTTTGGGTTTGAAAAAAATAGATATTCTTTTACTGAAATTTTTTTGAAATCAGTGTAAATTGTTTCCAGAAATGCTCAATCATATCAGTAGGCGAATATTTGTTTAAAAGTAATTTGTTATAAATAAAATAACAAGCAGAAATTTTTTCTCAAGGGTAAGCAGACGCAGATATTTTATTTCATAAAATTTCTGTCAATTTTCCATGTAATGGACTAAAAATTACTTTCCAGTGACAATTTTTGACATTCATTTATTTCTCGGTAAGCATTGTTAATGTCTTGCACAAATTTAGTGAACGAATGCAAGTAAATAGTTTTTCGTTCAAATAATGCTCTAAACAAATACGCGATTTGGCCACGTATCAACACTCTACTTTTTCTAAATATTTTTTTTAACGAAATGTGAAAAAATAAAGTCTGTATGTTAAAAAATGGCTAAATTGTGCATTTGCTTATTGAATTTGTCTAAACCAATAACAATTTTCACCGGAACATTAAGTAATGTCGAAAATTGTTACTGAAAAATAATTCACAGTCCATTTCATGAAAACCCGAAAGCCTATCATCCAGTTACAGCTTGAGAGTTCATTTGTTTATTAAATTTGCGAATAATTTGAAAAAGGTAATATCTAATAAGTCATAATCAAATATCATTTGTACTCATATATGTGATGAAAATGTTATGCACAGAATAGTCGCGTCTTGTTAATCCTCAAGAAAGCATCTCTTGTAGCAGAAAAACTTTGAGAATTTGTTTTTAAAAAAACAAACACACATTTTTCTACATGATGGTTAACGTGAGGACTCTTTAAAAATAATTTATATTTCTTGCGATTTTAATTTCTCCGTGTTCCTGACTTCGAAAAACGAGAATTAAGAATTATTTATTAAATGAGCAATATAAAAATGAATATTCCGATCAATTTCTCCAAATTTTTCTTTAATCTGAAGACATCCTACGTACATTTTTGCAGAAGTATGTTTCTCGTCCGACCAATGATAGCAGAAATAAGAATTTCTAAATTGCGGTCCAATGTTCAAAACTCCCATTTTCAATTAACAGCATCTGCCAAGGTATTGCGAATTTTGGAATACCAAAAAAGAAAGGAAATCAATGACCCACTTTTTCCTCTTCAAATGAAAATATTATAATGACTTTGCAACTAATTCAGTTTCGATCAAAGGTGCTAGTTTGATCAATAATAATGTTTTTCCATTATATAATTATTTAAATATTCTAAAATGGTCATTGATCTTCTTCAATAACGAAGTAATGCACACTTCTCATATACATGTGCTACATAATATGTATAATCAAAAACCTCGTACACAAGAATTATTCTAGACGTGAAAGCTATTAAAAATACCAGAAATTGCAGATTAATATGAGTACTTTAAGTAATGTATGCAAATTAAAAACTTGAATTTTGAAAAGAAAACAGTTCAAGCTTTTAAGTATATTTTGATGATAGTTTTCTTTTAATATAAAACAAAGCTGGTGTCCTAATTTACATCACAAACATCACTCACTTAACTGAACATTTCAAATTTCAAATTTCCGATCGTAGATTGGCTGACCCGATTAGTCCCGGCCCTAATTTGCACGTCGTACTTAAATACGTTAATTACTATTCCAGTTGACTCAGATTTCAGCGAGAGAGACGAAGTGCGGAGTGTTAAAATATCAAGCTCCCTAGATTGAATTAAAGAGGAACATATGAAAAGTAATTACTTCCGTCTGAAGAGCGATTTTATAGTCGAAAACTTCACGATTGTTGAAAAATTGTTCGATGGAACTGCGATTCAACTGTCTGATTCATTTTTAATTAAAAAGTAAGGACTTTCGAGATATTTTCAAGATCGGCTTCTTTCAGGGGTTCATCAAGTCTGCGCAGAAAAATTGCTAACGAGGAATGTTGGACACAATGTATTTTTTGCAACTAATCTAGTTCTGTGTGCTGCCAAAATTTCAGTTTCAAAAATTCGTAATTTTATCAAATCGGTTCCAAAAATTTTACTTCACACCTTTGGAACTGAAATGTTCGCCGCGCATAAAACCTAAAAATTTGCCAAAATACTTTGTGTCCCATCTTATTCGTGAGCAATTTCCTTGTGTAGATTTGAAGGTCACTCCTTCTTTTCACTCTTGAAGAAAAAATTCAGATTTTCGGTAAATACAGTGAAAATAATTTTTTTCTAATTATAATGAATCCACGTATTTGTGAATAAAAGAGAATTTGAATTCTTGTGACAAGAGATAATAAAATCATTCTGCCTAGATCTATTCTGAACTAACCTTATTCTATAAATTTTTTGTTAATCTGAACTTATCTTATTCTATCCCTTTCAGACTGATTTTGCTCTAAACCTATTTCTCTTCACATCTATTCTAATTTTTTTCATTTATCTGATGTATCCATTTCTATCCTATTCTCCTTTTTTGGTGGGAGGGAATTCTTTGGAGATTTGGAGAGAAGGGGCAGGGAAACACAATTAATAGAAATATGGGGGAGACTGAGGAATCAAAATATAATAAAGAGTATAAGGTTATAGAAAAGGAAGGAGTGCCAAAGTATTCAGAAAAGCGATAGGGAGAGAGGAGATAGAATAAAATAACCAGATTTAGATTGAGAAACTAGATAAGGGAAGAGATGTATTGGGAAAAGAAAGAGAAGAGAAAATGAAGAATACGAAAATGAGAGAAGGAAACATGAGAGCATGTATGGGAAGGATGTAGGAGAGGAATGGAACATAAAGGAAGCTGGCAAGAGAATGTGGTAAATATTCTAGGGGAGGATGGATTGGGTCAGACGTGAATGAAGGAGTTGGATGGGGTTAGAGAAGCAAATAAGTATGAATGAAAGGATGGATGTGAAAAATGGTAAAATTGAGGAAGAGGAAAAATAAAAAAATAAGGAAACGGAAGTCGCTTAGAAAAGAAGCATGAAGATTTTTAAGTAATGGTAATGTAATATTATAAGTAGAATGAGATGGTGATACGCTCTCGCTTTCAAACGCTCTTTATGTAAATAGTTGTAAAAATTCAGAATAATATAAATTAAAAGACGTAAGTGGAGAGATTGTAAGGAACAAAGGTCATGTAAACCCTTGAGGGACTCATCAAGAACAATGAAGAAGGTCCATTTTATTTCTATTAAAATTTTTATAAGGGCACATTGGATTCATTCTCCCAAAAAGTACTGCTGAAATAGGTCTAAGGCACCAAAAAACTTCAAAATATATTCCGTTATATTGCAAGCAGTTTTTGTACCTGAGATATATTTCAGCAGTACTATTTTGGGACTAAAATATCGCGAGCACTTGTAAAAATGTCGTAAAAATGAAAATAGAACTTTTCTAGTACTTTTGTGTCTATTTGAATTTTTTTAATTTTCTTAGAGAAGTTCGTGCTTAAGCGCTTTTTTGTCTCATACCCAGTACTTTAGTGGAACTTTAACCGGAATCCCAATGCGTTTTTTTCACCCATGTAACTTCAAACTGATAAAGTAGACTAGAAATTAATAATTATGAGGAAAAATAGAATTGAATTCTTGATAAAATGGAGATAGACGCAGAGAAGAGAGGAATAACATAAAGTCCAAAAGGTCAATAGGATGGAAACTTAAGAAAAAAAAGAAAGCATGACAGTATTTTTATAAAGAGGAACTTGATAAAAAGTGATAATCAGGATAAATAAGGATTGATTTTTTAGAATAGGATACAAGTGACACAATACAGTAGAAATAAAAGAAAAGTGGAATACAGAGAGGATAAAGTGCTGAATTATGCCAAAAAGCATACAATTATGGGTAGAAGGAATAGGATAAAAAATTATGGAACGGAATAGAAAGGGATGGAATTGTTGAAAATGAGCAAATGAGAATACATACAATTTTTTTAAAACTCGCAGAATAAAAGGATGAGATTTTTGAAAACAAAAATATGCTTGAAAGGACAAGAAATAAATAAGAGTAATACAAATAAATCGAATTTTCAAACAAGGGAATGGGTTGCAAAGTAATATAAACAGGAGATAAGATAAAATTGTTAGATCAGGAACATGTGATAAAAAAGGATAGAATTGTCGAATAAAGCGATAACACAAAAATTGTAGAGCAGAATTCAAAAGTATAGTATTATTCAAAGAGGAATGGAATAAAATAATAAACTTGAATCATGAATGATACGATATGTGGATAGAGGAAAAAGTTGTGTTAAACCGGGCAGAGGGGAATAGAAATGGACAAAATGTTTAGAAAGAGGAACAAGATACAGTTGTGAAAGTATGTAAGCAGGCATAAATTCTGATAAATAACAATATAATCACAAGCGATAAAATAAAATAGAAATGGTAGAGGTTTTAGAGAAAGGAATAGTATTAGAAGTAATTAATCATTTCTTTGTAATAGGTCTTCTAACGTGAAAGTCTTTTTACCTTGTATTCGACGCTTTAGGTTTCTATTGATTCACATTTCTTTTTATTACCCTAATTGTTCATTTACTTAATTAATTAGGTTCTTGAAGCTGAGTTGAAGATTTTCCCCTACTTATCTTTTTCTGTATGAAGCTACTTTATGTAATGAATCTAATTACTCAGATCATTGTTTTATAATTATATTTCAACTGAGTGCACCTTTTTATTGCATTGAGTTACACGAGAGGTATTTCCTGTAATGCCCTAGTGTTGACTGATTTGCATTCTCACTTGCTGATCTTTTGTAGTAGAAACAAAGCGTGACAGCTGTATAGTTGCGATTGTTCTCACCAGTTTCTCGTTATAGAATGCTTGTGCATCTACGAGGGGAAAATCATTTGTGAAAACAAAAGCATGGTTCAACTTAGCTATGGTGTTTGCATCAGATATTTTTACAGCTTGCACTGAAATGAAAAGCAGAGGTGTTTCGTGAAAAGCGAAATAATTGGAACTAAATACAGCATTGAACAAGCACCATACGAGAACACTGTTTCAGTACGAAAATTGATACTATTGTAAAAAAGTATGAAAATATTCATTTTTCCATTATTTTATCCTCAATGAGCTTTCTAACCAAAGGATTGAAGTGATTATAACGATATATAAAAAAATCTTCAAATGATAATAATAAATCATTTTTTCGAGATTCTGTCTTTAACGATTTTAAGTAATTTAGGATACTATTCATTGATAAATATTAGAAATATGTAAAAGTCATTTCTCTTCCTATTGGAAAAATTTTAATTAATAAATTTCAAACTACGAGAATGAAAACTAGATAAAGACCATTTAGTTATTCTGCTCTAAGACACATTATATTCAGAACATCAATGTCTTCACATCCCCAGAACATTGTAAATAGTGGCCACATACTTCTATAATTTTCAGTGAATTTTCCATCACGTAGTACAGAAATAATTTTTAGTTGGTCCTTATATAATGGACATCGAGGAGGTCAGAATAAACGACTTTCGATTTTGGTGATCAACCTCCACAACTCTTTTCGTTTGCAGAAGAAAGAAATTCCCTATTTTTTTAAATCAGTCAACATTAAACCGTGTCGCGGAATTTTAAATTAACAAGAGAATTCAAATGGGAAAACCTCAGTTAAAAAAATGGAATAAGAAGTACTTCCTATCAACTTGTTCTGAAATAAAGTTTAGTCACTGCTTAAAGAATGGTTAAGGAATAATTTTCACGGAATAAATTTTTATTTTCTTCTCCTCCAACCGCCTTGTACTATGCCTCGACATTTCCTCAAAAAAATCCAAAATAGCAGTTTTGTGTAAAATTGATGCTAAAGACGATGAGTGGAACGTTCTCAAGTATGTTTAACTTATGTTTAATAGTTCAAACAATTATTAATTGTAGTAATTGCCGGGCGATTGTATTGAAGCTTTATAATAAATTTCTTTGACGTTTAAATTTGTCTGTAACTCGTGAAAAATTATTCCTTTTTGCGATAAATGATACAGTTACTGACTGTTAAAAGCAATTTATCATGTTCAACAAATTTGTAAATTATTTAAATAATTTTCGTTTGTTAAATAACTTTTTCCTCTGTACATCGTGAAGTTATCATTTTCTGGAATTGATTACACAATTACGAATATAACATACTTTTTGTATGTAATGTAACATCTTTTTTTCAAAGGCTATTGGGCAATTATTTGAACAATAAATTATTCATCAATCATTCGCATCTTCTCATAGGAAAAGTGGAGAAAGTTCTAGTTTTTTTGAACCTCTCACACGCTAATTCTTCGGATAATATTTATTTGTCAAACAATTCTTTCAGTAATGTTTACGGCTTAGATCGATTTCTTTGAGATAATAAAGTACTCAATAACAAACGACTTACTGTGAGAGAGTAAAAAAACGAAATAATTTCAAAAAATAAAAATAATTTACCTTCAAATCATTGCCAAATGTTTGGCAGGAAAAAATATCTCTCTCAACATGCTCTAGCTGTGTAATTATTTCCAGAAAATAATAACCTTCATTGATTTACTGTGGGAAAATTCGTTTAAAAAAATTGAATTTCTCTCAATAATGGCCGTGTATCCAGATAAAAAAAGATTACTCTGAACATTCGTTAGTTACGGAATTAATTCCAGAAAATATTACCTTTACACAATTTGCTGGCAAACACTATACAAATATAAAATGTGTGAACGATTTCAAAATATTGAAAAAAAACTATTGTTTACATTCATCAATAATATAATCTATACTAAAGATAGTATCTTTCAATGATTTGCTGGAAAAAAATTGTTTAAGCAAATGACAATTGTTCAAATAATTGAGCATTAGTTTGAAAATACTATTAATAGCATACATTTGTAATAGCATACATTTTACATAAAACTGCTATTTTACATTTTTTTAAATTCCGGGGACAATAAAGGTAGGTTGGAGGATTAAAAATAAAAAACTATTAGATGTACATTATTGTTTAAACATTTCTTAAGAAAAGACAAAACTTTAATCTACAAAAAGTTAGTAACAAATACTTCCCTTCCCCATTTTTTTGAAAACTGAGCACACAAAAAAAACAATATCAACCTTTATAAATTTGGACCACCTTATTGCCCATATTCAATAGGCCCGACAATGTTGGGAGCACATGCTTCTTTAATTTTATCAACATTTTACATTTGAAAACCTATCATAAAAACTTGTTTGTTCATCGCGAAAAATTAGATTTTTGGTCCGTATGCTTTTCTCATTATAATATTTTCAAATATTTTTATATATATTGTTATTGTGATTATCTATGAAAAATGCGAAGGAGAAAGCAAAATCAAATTGTATTGAAACCGAAAAAATGCATTCATAAGCCTTCAAATTGTTATAAAACAGAAAACTTCCACAAAAGATAAGTACGTGAAAGCGTAAAGAAGATCTTATTCTATATAACAAACCTTTGTTGAAAGTTTCTCTGAAGGTCTCTCATTTATATAATCGACAAAGAGAAAAGTAGAGATTCATTAAATATAATTGGATACAAAACTAAAAGCCACGAGTCTGTTTATTAAAATAAACTGAAGCCGAATCTGAGTACGTAATCTAATAATATGAAAAAAAATGATTTTGGGCTCAGTAAAAAAATGCATACGCTATTATCGTGTTATTAATATATAACTATGTTATGCCGAAAATTTTTTTCAATTGGGGAAAAGAAGTTTGGGTAATTTTTTTAAAATGTATATCTAGTAGATAATCCACTTTCTGAAGCAAATTGGATAAGTAAAATACTTTCAGATCGTAAGAAAAGAAACCAAAATTTGTTTATTTGACTAGTTTTTCTCAAATATTTGTTTAAAGTAGGAAGAATAATAGTCTATTATTGCGAATTTCTTCAAAAAGGTAGACCTTTTCGTAGAAACTAGAACATTGCTATTGAAAAATGTATTGACCTTTGAATATCGACGTACGGTCTTACAGACGGCACGATATCAATAGAAAGCTCATTGACGGTCCGTGAGACCGCACATCCACGGTAGCGTCATAATTTTATATTTCTGTTTCAATGTGGTGCAAGGTAATTAAAACACAAGGTGTCGCACACAAACAAACTTGAGCTTGATGCCGGTATCACAGAGTAGAGAACACAGCTATTCTAGAGAAATTGTTTGTCCCCATTAACCCTCATTTGAGCAAAAAGTGACCAATTAGTATGGACGTATAAACATGCGGTCTCCCAGACCGCATCATGCTTCTGATATGTAAGTCCCTTCGCCGACTGGTTTAAAAGGATTTTTACTAATAAAATTTGATAAAATTTATCAATTTCTTACTTATTCCAATGTTTCTTCATATACTAGTGTAACCTTATAATTGCAATATACACTAGTATAGTTCAAAATTTGTTATAGTATATAAATTTCCTGTAGTTTTATAATAATGTGAAAATAGTAAAACTGTTACGCACTTCATGGATTATATTATTAGATATCCCTTTTGAGTCCTTGTGCACAAAAAAAAACTGTATGCACATTTACCGTCCTTTGATAAAGATTTAAATTTAATATACATTTTTCTAGCGTGCACCACAAAACAATTAGAAACTGAACTTTTGTGTTCCAGTCAAAAATGACGCAATCATGGAATGTTGTGAAATTACTTTATGATTGATTTATGATTACTTGATTATTTATTTTATACAAGATCTAGTTCGGGAAAATTGAGGTTTCTTCCGATAATATGCAAACTATCTTTCTTATGGTCATGCCCATAAGAAAAGCCGGATACATAAACCAAAAAAACAATAAAACATTTGATCGAAAAAAGCAAACTGAAATACACTTAGCACTCTAAAATATGTAAGGCCAATTACTTCGAATTTATCTCATGAAAAAAGCATAGCCAATAAAACAGGTATACGTACTCGTTTAATTCTAATAACTGTTCGTTTTTGAATATGCTTTTAAATCTTTCAATATTTTTAAAATATAACCTGAAAACTTTGTAATCTCCGTGTGTAATAATACTTTCTAGCATCAAATATGAAATATAGTTTTGTACTGCTAAAATTGTTTAAAATCGTCGAAAGTGCTATTATATTATATGTTAAATGTGTTATATGCTATAATGTACTGTAGAATGGATAGCATGTCTATTGAAATGAAAAGAATTAATTATTGTCGTACTGAATATCCAATTTCAATAAAATTTCTTCTTTTAAATGAGGAAAGTAAATGCCATAGTTGTTTTATTTTTTTTTAAATATGCCTGATCTGGATTACCATTAATTTTGTCTAATATGTTCATCACCATTTTTGCATTTCACAAGGTGCATGTACATTCCTAAAGGATATGTCCGTAATAACAGATAGTGCCTACTTATTACGTTAAAGGACATTTTTAGTAATTCGGTAATTTAGAAAAAATCATGCAAATTTATGAAAAAGTGCGAAATTTAGGGCAATTCATGAATGAATTGAGTATATGAATATTACAGATTGTTCAGTGATACAATTGATTTAGATTATTGGAGAAAAAAATGATTAATAATTTGCGAATATTATCAAGTAGAAGACAATTTAAACCCTTATTACTTTCAGTGAATAGTTCAATTTTTATTATCGGTATACAGTAGTCTTTTAATGCAAAAATAATATAAATCTTATTTGCAATCAAAACTTATTTTATACTTGTATCGTATTCCCTACATTAGTATCCGATAGATTAACATTTCCACATATTATTCAATTCATCAGCTCAAATTATTCCGGATTTATATTAGATAGAGAATTTTTTGAATAGAAGTTTAAACTGTGGTTATAGTTTTGAATCCTGCTATATTGAATGCTATGAAAATAAGGAAAGTATTATTTAAACTTTCTGATAGCGCCGTTAGAGATAGAAAAACATATTTCAGTTTGCATACTCACATTTTGTGGAACTATAAGTTTCATTGTTTAGTAAATGTTATCAGAAAGATGTACAGAACTTCGACGCACCAATTTAAACAAAAATTTCTCACTCAGGACTTTGGTGGGGATAGATAATTTTTAAAATACATGTTTATGAATTTGTTATGTTTTTAAAATTTCTATAGCGAGGTTTTTTTATGCGCTGATTCAGAGCGAAATTTATGGAATTTAGAGATGGCTCTAAGCCACTTTAAAACTTTCTACATTCTACATTTTTATTACTAGTTTTTTTATATTGCCGAATTAAAAAACAAACAAAAAACAATATTTGTGAAAACAGACTCTATTCCACGGCCTTTTTCGCCACTAATTTGAAGTGCGGACTGCGCTGAATACTTGCAAATCTCAATGTGAAAAAAACTGTTTCGTTTAAAGTTTTTCAAGTTCCGATCTTGAAAATTAAATTTGCCGATATATTCATGATCATATTCTTGAATAAGTTAGGATTGAGTAAGAACACGTTCCTACTCACCCTATTAGTAACCCCCCTATGAACACTGGTATGGTAGAAATAGACATTTTACGAGGTAGCGTCTTATTAAAGGGTCAATACTGTAAAAGGGGTAAGAGTGAGTAGGAATGCACCCTCACCCTTTTTCCGAAACCCTTCCGGAACTTAAATTGCTTGCCTTGGCAATTATTTTTTTTAATGGGGGTTTCCGCCCCTACCCACTCCACATAACACTTGCTATAACTCTCAGGGTTTCGTGACACAACTTTTTTTTGTCAAAGCCACATATGATTGCATTTCTGGCGCAACTTATTTGGCTAAACTAAAGTATAAAATGGTTTCAGACGGGTGAGAAGGATGGTGTGAGTGGCCTTGATGAGAAGGGGTGATTGTGCAAAAAGTTAAAAAGTATAGATTGGACAGAATGGTAAGAAGACAGCGGGTAGAAGGAGGTACATAGTTAACGGGAAGATTGATATATTGAAGGGAGTAAGGGGTGAAGGGTTCTAGGTTGGAGGAAAGACGACAGTGAGAATGGAAAAAGTTATGAAAGTTCAGTAGCAATTAACAATGATCCGGAAGGGGAGGGGGTATTTCCACGATGGGGTGAAGAAGCGAAGGTCAGAACAAGAAATAAGAAGAGAATATATACGAGTGGTTAGGAGGGTTATTAGGATGAGATTATTCGGGAGGAGCTGAGTAAAGCAGGCCGGGAAAAGTGAAAATCAGAGTCGGCTGAAGAAGATCTGAAAAAACATTAGTGTTGTACCAAACCTTTATTACGTGTTCTTCCGTTTTAAGATTTAGTTTTTACCACATTATTTTGTGAAAGAAATTAAAAAACTTTTCTCTCTTCATCAATCAAAATGTATGTAGGTGAGTAAGTATTGATTTCTAGAAAGCGTTTCTATTAGGATACTCTCCTAATCACAGTTCGAGAATAGTGGTGTGAATGACAACTTAAGTGCCATTGAATTTATGGGTAGACCTTAGGTTCATGATGTGGCTCGCCTGATAGGTAATTGTTAATTAGCGGTGAAGGAGAGCATATATACGTACTTGCAATAGTACGGCTGGCGGCATTACTGCCAGACCAACCAATAAATCCGCAGCTGCCAGGCTGGACACAAAACAATTAGTGACAGACCGCAGTCGTCTCGTCGTAATTACTGCGGCGATCACCAGCGTGTTTCCGACCTACAACAAAGTTAAAAACTTCACTCATGATTCATACAAAAATGTGACTTATCCTCTTAAATTCGTGAGCATTGATTCATGCTTAAATGTTTCTAAATGGCATACAAAGGAAAATCCATGAAGAAAAATTCAAAACAAGGGGTCTATGGGGGGTATGCATGCAAAAGTTGCCATGTACGTATCAAGTTCATATTAACACCATAGATGGGTACTAGATCAAAGTGAAAGAAGAAAATTCGAAAAGAGGCTCAGGGAGGGGAAGGGGGTAATTACAAGTTGCCAATAACAGACGACCTCAAATTTTGGCAAAATTTCAACAAGTCCACTGTCGCTCATTGCGAATCTGGAATCAATATTCTTAAATTCATATATATTAGTCCCGCCATTTTGGATTGGAAAATGTTGACTTCAGAATCATAATCAGTGACCGCAAAAACCTCTCAGTCACCATTTTCAGCTACATATGTGGACTTTTTGAATCATTGCCAAAATTCGAGGTCATCTGGCTCGTAATGTGACGAACGACTGTATGAAGATATTGGTTGATCGAAAAAACCTTCCAAGGGCATCTTTTGGGACGATAGTAGCAACTTTTAAGCACCCCCTTTCCACAAATCCTATCACCAAATTTTGGTTGGCACAAACAAATAAAATACTTTTCAAAGTCCCTTTCTCCATATACCCTATATTTCTTCAGCCTTGAATTATTAAAAATGTTCTTATGATAATTGGACCCTACCCTTACACTTATATAACTACTCCTCAAAAATATAGTTTGCTCCTTCTCTTAGTACTTCACATAATTTCCCATAAGAGTAGTCCTAGAATTACTCATGTAAAGTATAATGGTAAGAATATATATGACATACTTTTTCAGCTGTACTTCATTCAAAAGTTACATGTCAACAATGAACAGTTGTTTACACAATTAACAACAAATTTAATCTACCATATTGATATTTTAGATTTCTGAATTAGTTTATGTCGTTTTGAAGATACTGATAGTTTGTATTAAGGTGTGACAAAATAATCCTTAGAACAAATAATCATTTTTTAAACAATTGATATTTAATTAAAAAATACAAGAAACCTTTTGATTTTCAATTGAAAATTATAACATACCGCAAAAAACATGATCCTCGGGTTAGCAGGTAATTTTTGGGACCTGTTGGAATAGGTTAGGGAGGTCGAAATAAGGAATAGATGCATACTTCATATTCGAGGAAGTGATTTTAAGAAGTTTCTGTAGTTTCATTTCGTTTTATAGTATTATTATACTGACGCATTCAGCTTGAACCAAACAAGAATTTTATGATTTTGCCCTTTCGAAAAAAAAATTAGTTCGTCATTTGGAAATTTTGGAATTTGGGATTTTTGAATGTTTCGCGATTTTCAAAATTTTCAAACGCCACGACAACAGAAATTTGATGAAAAAATGATTTATAACATGGTTCTTTCGTTGAAACTGAAAAAAATTTCAGTTTCAACATATTCAACTTTTTCCAAAAATGTGTTCATATAATTCAGTCCAAAAAACACGTTTTCTGCACATATTCAAAAAAATTCTCAATTGAATAAAAAATTTTATTTGAAATTTATAATTTCATATTAGTGTTCACCTGTAATAACGGTACATATAACAAAAATTCCAAAATTTTTAAACTAATATGAAAATTTTTTTTTATTCGAAAAAGTTTTAATTTTCAAATCCAAAGAAAGAACAGAAAATATTGTTTGATCAAAAAAACGTTTTGCAAATGAAATATTTTTCCATCCATACCCCCCCCCCCCTCCCATGAAATATTATGGTTATTCTTTGAAAGAATTTAATGTTACGTGATTGCTCCTTAGGATGGTCCAAATATTTTTTTCTTCGAATTTTCATGCCCCCAAATTTGATCGAATCCACACAAAAATAAACGCGTTTTTTTATACGCAAAAATTATATTCAGGTGTTGACAGATAGAATATAAATGAATGATTACTATTTATAAATGAATGATTACTATTTTAATATCACTTCCATAAGCCTCTTTTTTTTAGGGTCCCAAAATGAATCCATACGTAAAAAATATAATTTGAAATATGATTGAAAAAATCTGTTAACATAAATTTTCTAAACAATTTTTTATTGTTTTTGACAATATTTTATTTTAGAACTGAGTGGCAAAGTCGCGGTTTTTTCAAATTTTGCAAATTATTTCCAATTTTTCAGTTACAGCGAGGCAATATTAAAATTTATTTAACAAAGATAACTGTTCAAAACATTTATTATTATTATTTATAACAATATTCTCTTAGAATGTCCACTTCTGCACTTTTGGTTCACTTATTAATTGAAGTGGGGTGATTACTAATGAAATTTAAAAAAATAATTTTTCAACAATTTCATAATATATTTTAATGATATTCTCTGAATAATGCTAGAAAGTTGCGGTTTTTTCTGAAACTTTTTGGCCACTTTTCTCTCAGATTAAATTAATCATTATTGCAATTTAACGAACATAATTGTTCAAACAAATTAATATTATTTATAGCTATCTTATCCTCTTGTAATTCTAGATATTTGCGTTTTTCCCGAAATTTCCAACTTTTTGCCCACTACTTACTAAGTAATGAATTAAATTTCGAGTTAAGTTACACGCTTTTTTTTGTGATTTATCATTATTTTTAATGATATTCTCTTTGAGCGACGCTGAAAATTTGCTGTTTTTTCTTAAACTTTCAACTTTCTGTGTACTTTTTACTTAGAGTGTGGTAAGAGTTATTGCAATTTAACAAAAATAATTGACTCATTAATTAATTTGTCTTCATGGCTACTTTCTCTTATAGTAATGCAAGAAAGTTGCATTTTTTCTGAAATTTATAACTTTGCTTAGGGTTTTTTAGTTATGAACAAATAATAAATACGCATCAGAGAAGATCTATCTTCAATCAATCTTCTTTTTGTGGATATATTTTTCAGAAATAGATCCAGATATTTCGAGAGATATTTGAATATTTGCAAATTTATTTCTGTATGGATCATATTGAATGTAACTTTTCTTTTGTAGTAGTTACTCAGAGTCTGTTTTTAATAGTATTTGACAACATTAGCAAAAGAGTAAAAATACTTCATTCCAAATGAAACGAAATACTGTTCGAATAATCATTCATGTTGATGTTCATTTATTATTTGTTCATAACTAAAATATATAGGAAAGCTGCCAATTTTAGAAAAATACTACAACTTTCTAGAATCACTCTGAAAGAAGATAGCTACATACAATAATTAATTGATTAAACAATTACGTTTGTTAACTTTTACTAATTTCGAAAAAACTAGACAAAACGCTATATTTTTAGAAAAGACCGGAACTCTCTAGCATTATTCAAAGATAACATGATTTAAATTGATTATAAATTGTTTGAGCAATTATTTTTCCTAGCTCGAATTAATCATTACCTTGCTCTACGTGAAAAGTGGACAAAAAGTTAAAATTTTCATAAAAAACTGCAACTATCTAGCATTATTCGGAAAGAATACAAATTCAAATTATAATACATTGTTTAAACCATTATTTTTCTCAACTTAAATTAATTACTACCTTATCCTAATTCAAAAGTGGACAAGAAGTGGGAAATTATTGAAAAAGCTGCAATTTTCCAGCATTATTCTAAGACAATATTGTTATAAATAATGATAAGTCCGAAAATATCGTTAAAAACAAATTACAATGCATTTCTTTTTGTACCACACTAGTGCTCATCGGTGGTGTTTAAATTCATTTGACACGTGCGAGGGCAACTTTTGTATGCTCCCCCCCCCCCCCCCCCCGGGCCCTTAGGAAACCAGAGATTCTTTATAAATTCTTCCAAATCCAAATTCCATAAATTATCTTGAAATAACCATTTTGATAATTGGAATTAGGGGATGTGTATATATACATAATTCCTCAAATTAATCTTCAACCTTTATTTTAGGCTCTGTATAAACACATTTATTCATAATTACTAAAATCATATGTTTTCCATGCACGTGAATTTGACTCCTAGTATAAAAAAAAACTCTCGCATAAATTTCGCACAGTTCTACGATAAAGAACGAACTTAAATTTACTTTAAGCTTTTAGATTCAACTTAGGTACGAGAGAAAACATCGTTAATATTTACATAAAGGAAAGGATGGAACAAACACTTAATGGCCTCCAGCGCAGAGAGTTGAACTTGCTTTCTCAAAGGCTGATTGTGTGTTCAAAACAATGTTTTCAAGTTACCGAAACTCTAGAAAAATTCGAACATATTTGCAATATAAATATTTGTAGTAGATAACGAAACGTTTATATGGTGCATGTTTCCGATTAAAAAGAACAAGAGTAATAATATAATTAAAGAATAAACTTATTTTCAAATTAAATAGAGTTCTTTCCTTTGAAGTGAAAAGCATCTTTCGAATGTTTGCTTCAAATAGAAACTAGGGGAGATCACCCTACAGTAGATAATGAAACTAGAGTAGATAATCATTAATTGAAAGCACAAATATACCTTGAATAATTGATTTTAATTTCAATTTATCAACACATATAGTGTCCTAACTCTTAATTTAATTATAATATAATTTTAAATATTTGAGTATTGTAAATTGATGGTTATCCACCGTAGGTTCATTATCTATATCATGATCTATTTTAGGGTGATCTCCCGGCTTATATTTCAAAATACTCATATTTGACTTCTTATCAACATCTGGGGATCATATTTCAGGAATATAAAAATTTTTTTTACTAGGAAAAGGTAATACTCACATCTTGGATACAGAGCAAATGAAAGAGAATAAAATTTTAGTTTTTAAAAATTAATTATGCAATAAATTAACAATTCAGTCGAACATTGCTCGCCGAGGCAGAATACAGTGGAAAAAAGGATCTTTTATTTGGTTCTCTAATGTAGTATTGAAAGTTTTTATAAAAAAACAATTCACTAATTTGATATTTATCTTGAAAAATGCGATCTGTTATATTTGCGCTATCTACTTAGCCTCATTTATTGATATTTCTTGAAGAAGAAATAGAATTAGAATTTATACTTTCTTCAAAAAAAACTTTAATTGTATACAAAATTATTCAATATTGGTGTTCAATTAGGAACGAGGAAACAACATTAGGAATAAGGAATAGATTAAACAAGTATCATAAACATATTTACTTGTGTGGAATTTCTATGCATAGAAAATCTGTATTTTCTGCGGAATAATTTCTTTTCATCTGAAGAATCAAATTTGTGAATAATACACTGCCATTCAATAATATTTGTCATTCTGATACACAATATTTTTAAACAAATTAATTCATTTGGCATTTCTATGCATAGCAAATTTTCATTTTATGAAAAACTTTTTTTTTTCATCTGAAGAATCAAATTTATGAATAATAGACTGCCATTCGATAATACTTAGCATTTTCATACACAATTTGTGTAAACAAATTGCTTTATTTGGCATTTCTATGCATAGAAAATTTGAATCATGCGGAATCATTTCTTCTAATATCAGGATCAAAACTTGTACACAATAGAATTATCCGCTTATTTGGCATTTCTATAAATGTTTCGTTTTTCTTCTCTCCATAATTATTTATGTTCATCTAAAGAACAGAAATTGTACATAATAATGTTTTCCAGGTCTAAGTATAAAATTTTTCTTTTCATATGAAGAACAAAGCTTGCATACAATAGACTGCCCCCCAACATCATTTGCTATTGTTATGAAAAAAATCTATAAAAATAACCACTCATTTGGCATTCCTATGCATAATTTTCTTCATTTTTTACGGAATTATTTCTTTTTATCTGAGGAACAGAGATGTTACGCATTAGACTGACATTTAATAATAATTGTGATTGTAAGAAACAATTTTTATAAACATTCACTTATTCAATATTTTTATAGATAGAACATTCTTATATTCAATTCTTTTTCAATTTTATTTTTTTCAACTACTTATAAGTCTACAAAACTTTAAAGATTCACTTGGATATACTATTCCACAAGAAGATTTTTCAATTCATCTGTCACTTGTTACTGAAAAGAAATAATTCCTCAGAGAAGGAAAATTGTATATGCATGGAAATGAAAAATAAGTGAATTTGTTTATAAAATTAGTTCAAAATGTTAACTATTATTTGTATTTGGGTCTCGTTTATAACTAAACAGTACTGGTAGAACTGCTGGAAGAGGGGCTATTTGTACCGAAATTTCGGTACACGCAGACACTTCCTATAACTAATGTTTTAAAATTCTGAAAATGCAACACATAATCATTATACTCATTTACTTGTTTATAATAGAAAATGATGATTAAAAAAGCCAGGAGTTAAATCTGCAATATAAATTTATATTCAACGAAAGTGTACTCACTACATCTCTATGTTTTTGAGGAAATATCAATAAATGCGGAACCTAAAATAATCCTGAAATCTTCAGCACTATTTGAGGTAACGAGAACGATTCGAGTCAGCAGAAATTTATTTGCCGGAAAATCAATTCTTATCTAGTCCCGCAATTACTATTATGTGAAGCAACAAAGGTTAAGCCCATCTATCTTTGTTCCATGAACCTGGTTGACAATAAAGGGAAGTTCTCGACAGTTGTAAACTAATTCCACAACGTAGCTTAAAGTTTATTGTTGCTACAGAACCAGGTATTGTACGAATTAAACTCTAATATAACACAGAACAAACTAAGAATAAAATTTGTTGCCGGAAATTTTTTAGAGCGGTAAAGTTTTGTTGAGCCAACTTCGCGTCTTTCAAAATACATGCGTTTGTCGTTAAATAAAAAAGAAAGTTTAACCGATGTTTCAGTAAAGTTTATCCTGTGAAGTTAATTTTTTTTGCAGTGAATCTTTCGTCGGAAATCGATGTAAAGTTTATCTTCTGTTTTCTCTGTGAATCGTCAAGGCTTTTTATAATCTTTTTTTTTTATTCTAAAGCTATTTTTGAATTTCCTGTTTCCATCTCGAAATAAAAATCGTAAAAAATTTATAGTTTTTGTAGAATCAAATTCAAGTTTTGATGTTATACGGATTTACAAAAATAGTTTGACTGGACATGGTTTTTCGTTAACATAGTTTAAACTGTATCAATTTAGACAACATTATTATTGTTATTACATCGAATGATAATTTGAAACTACTAATCCATATATATGTAATATAAGTATAGTGTGGCCTATATTATTAAAAAGGGCCCTGGCTAGGTGTACCGAAATTTCGGTACGACTATGGCTATGGATTTTTTCGGTGTACGGAGGTACTGCTCCTCTGTACAATACATTTTTTCAGACTGCATTGAAAAAATGTATCTTACGAAAAAAAGTTATTTTCAAGAATATTTATTAAAAGCAGGGATCAGAGTTGTATTTGAAAAAAATTAGTCAACATTTTATTGAATTTACATGTAAAGAAAACGATTTATTAAAATATTGCGAAAGGAATAAATTGCCCCAGGGGGCTAATACAAAAATATGCTTACAAGAAGGATGAGGCGGGGGGGGGGGGGGGGCAGAAATATGGCAAATCATCCTTACGTAATAATTAAACGGCCCCTTATTGTATATTAAAGCAAAAAGAATTTTGGATTGAAAACTTTCTAAATAAAATAAGTTTAGATGAGGTAAAATTTCCAATAAAGGACAATATTTCGAATGTAATATAAGAAAATTCAGTTTTTATGATTTCTAAATAAAAACCTTCAAAAATAACTAATTTGAATTTCAAAGTATTTTAAATTGAAGAATTGCTCCCAAAATTGAGAAATTTTAGACTGGAATTTTTATAATTTGATCATTTAAGATTCGAAGGAATTAGAATCTAATAGTTTTTTATTGAGAAAGTTTTAAATGTAATGCTTCAGAATAGAAAACTTTCGAATTGAAACAATTTTTAATTTGAAATGATTAAAATTTGGAAATTTTAAATTAAAAAATAAATTCAATGCATCAAAGTAAAGGTTTTTTAAATAGTGGAATTTTAAATAGTTATTATAAAAAAATTACAATTCAACATCAAAATTAGTTGTTAAAGTCTTTCTTGAATCAAGAAATAACTTCAATGTAATTTTTAACGTTTTGAAAAATGTTTACTATGAAACGTTAGTTATTAAACGATTGCGAACTTTATTTAGAACTTCAAAAAAATATAGTCACCAAAAGTTATGACATTCAAACATTTTTATACTCAAACCCTTGAAATTTCAATTCTTTCAAGTCAATTTGAATCGTTTATTAATTTAGAATTGTTCAATTCCTAATTATACTTTTCAGAATTGAACTATTTCAATTTGAATTGCAAAGTAAAAATGTATGAAAGGGTAATGTTGAAAATGTCTAGTTTGAAAATTTTCTCATTTTTGAAGATTGAATTTGCAAAATTATTGTTCAAACAATTTAGAAAATTCAAATCTACAATTATTGAATTTGAAACTGAATAGCAAGGCTTTCACATGAATTTATACAATTTTCTAAATTTGCGTAGCGAAATTGCCCTGATATTTTTGATATTTGAATTTAAAACTACAAAATTGTGAAATTAAAAATTGAAAACCTCTAAAAATTAAGAAATGTCAATACATTCTTTTCGAATTTAAGCTTTTTAAGCAAAATAACTTTAGTTTCAAGGCTTCAAATAATAAACTCTGTTGGAATTGTGCATTCTAAATTATAACTTTTGATTAAAATTACACGAACGGCGATGAATATATTTAAGTAATTGTCATTTCATGTAGTATCAAGTGACATTTAAAGTAATGGCATAAATTTTTCTAAACTGAAAAATGAGATATCCTTACAAAAAAAAATCGCCATCATTTCTACCGCTGAAAATTGAAGAATTTGAAAAACGTGAACCTTTAGTGTTTAATTATTTTTGAAACTTGGAAAGTCTTTCTGTTTTAAAACTTCAAGAATTAATTAATTCAAACTTTAAATATTAAAAATTGAACAATTTCAAACTTTGCTTAAAAATGGAAGCATCCTCAAATTAGGATGTTGAAAGTAAGTCATTAAAAATTATTAATTTTCAAATCGTGCCTCACGATTAATCGAATGAAATGAATGAATAAAATATTGACATAACAGAAAAAATCGCGAGACGATAAACAGGCGAAAAGCTTGTGAAGCATAGCAGGTTCAATGTCGATAGTATGAATGAATCGTGGATTATTATATATGATAATTTTTCTCTATAAAAATTATTTGAGGAAGGAAAATATTTTTTATAATCAAGCGTATTTGTTACGATTTTCTGAGTCTTCTGAGCCTAAAGTTGTTATATCCTGGTTGCCTTTCTGAAAAAAGTGAAAATAAAAAATAGTGAAGAATAAATAACTGCTATCATTCTGACAACCATTTAATACATTGAAAACAGTAAAAAGAGTAAAATCGCATAACTTCAAAAACCAGCAATCATTTAGTTAATTGAAAATATATTCCATTTTTTTCACTATAAACTTATAAGATTTTATGAAATATCTTATTTTACCAAGAAAGATTATTCCTTGAAAAATCATTTTTCCAGCATTAACCGTGAAATTCTATTCAGGATATGTAATGGCCTAAAAGGGAACTGGGGAAGTTTGGCTACGAACGTGATAGCTTATCAGGTCTAAACCCTGAGGAAGAAGTGAAGAATCGCTATCAGATCTCTCACTCAGTCAGCCGTTAAGGATGGATTTTTTTAAATTTCAAACTAAAGTTTAAAGTTGAACATTTTTAAGCTGGTAAGAGGATTTTTTTTAATTCCCGTGGAAATTGCTTCTCTTAAAAAGAAATTTCAAGTCAAGGACCAATATCTAGTCCAAAGAGCAGTGAGAAACTAGGTCAGATCTTGGTTAAATTACCTGCCAAAATAAGATAATTTTTCATGGGGAACCTAGTGTATAGTAGGGTGGGTCGAAAAAAATGGTTTAAAAACTAGCAAACTATGCATAAAAACTCTAGAAATCCTCAAAATGTGAAATTTTTTTTTTTAACTTTGAAGCTTTATATATAATCATATTTTTGAATTCATTTTTTTTCACGCTCGATAGGGTAAGAAAGGGCAGCACCGAATGAATAACAAACAATGATTTTTTAAGAGTTAATAAGATGTGGAATTCAACCATTTTTTACAATTTGAGTTCTACATTATCGTATATCATATTTCTATAAGTAATAATTAGATTAATGTAACAATGATTCGATGATTCAATTAATTCTAATAAGCTGTGTTTCGTCGGCTTTGTCCCCCCCCCCCCCACACTAGAGGGTAAAGGAGACGGCAGCTTTTAATGAAAATCAAAATATTTGAAGATGAAAAAATATTATGGTTCGCTTCTGTGGTATTTTGTGCACTGGAAAAATTACCTTCAAATCTACCCAGCAAGAAGAATAAGTTATTTTCAGTAAAAATAGTGATATCCGTGATATAACCTCTTATTCGTTGACATGATACTAGAAACGGTCGAATTTGTCCCTCTGCACGGAGAAAAATGAATGGTCAAAGTTAAGGGGTTAAAATTGAGAAAGCTAGTCCGTTCTCCTGGATGATCTAAAGAGCCATCCAGAATTTTTTTCACATAGTCAGAAAGGCTCTCATTCTATGACCAGTATGAATGTTTTAGGAAGGTTAGACTGACTATCAGGGATAAGCAAGGTATCCTTCCAGGATGGTCAATACGATCAACTTGTTTTCACTCTTTTCGACCACCCACGAAAGAGCAAATCACACATCGCGGAGGGCCAACCTGATTAGTTACCATTGGCGTGTTTATTTAAAATCATTGAATGTGTAAGTCAAATGTTCACAATGAATCATAAATGTAAAGCGCATAAGAATATTAGGAATAATTGTAAATTGATATCTAGGATAAAGAAGTTTTTTTTTTTCCTTAAAATTAAAACCGATCATTTATTTTTAGAGATAAAATCTAATGAATAATTTAAATTTCACTTTGTGAGTCTTCCTTGTGCGCAAAGAATTATTTTTAATAACTTCACTTTTATTGTTTGCTGTACACAATTGTTGTCGACGCGATGCATGTAGTGTGAAAGGATACGAAAGTTGAGAGCACCTTGGTATAGAGTCTAGAGCATTTTCAGGTGAGTGAATGTCATTGAGCCATTGAGCGTCACATTTGCTGTCTATTGTGCTTAAAAAATTTGTTATTAAGTTTAAACTGCGTTTCGATATTTCGAACATTCGTGGAGAGTGAAGTGCATAAAAGAAAACATGATGAAAAGTGAACTAAGCTCATCCTTTCAAATTTTCAAAGTCAAATTTGATGCTTCGAAGGGATGTAGGATAAAGGCGTAACTGGACGTTCAGCTCTCAATTTGTTGTCGCCGTGTCATTCCATTTCCAAAAAGGGGAAAAGATGCTCCTAGAATCCATTGTATTTCATATAAATTTTCAGATTTTATAAGTTCCACTTTATTTCATAATTTCAGTCTCTCATAAGAAAGAGACTGGAATAAGTAGGAAAAAGACAACAAATATAGAAAATGTAGGATAATCAAATCGACCCCATGAGATGGCCAGGTCGAGTGTCCGAGGAAATCAAGTCGACTATCTGATATGACCAAATCGACCTTCTATGGCGAGCAATTCGACCCTTTATAATGATCAGTTCCGCCCTCTATTATGATCGGTTCGATTCTCTATGACGCTTGAGTCGACAGTCCGAGATGACCAAGTCGACACTCTGGGATAATCGATTGAACCTCTTATCTAAACCTTCTAGAGATAGTTACTTTAGCCACCTTCAAGGGCTGTGCTATAGTAGACCCTGCAATATAGTCTGTCTGCACATATAGACGGCCAAACTGACCTTCCATTCTTCTCCGTATGGTGAGGCCTTAATTGTTCACGATATTCAATATATTTTGGACTTGAATAACGTTCAATTATCATAATTGCATGATGTGATACGGTTATATCTGGCAAAATATCAAATTTTCATACTGTAAGTATTGCCATCAATGTTACAAACTTTATATTACTGCCAGCGAGTCTCCCATTCTTTCGTTGTCAAAACTGTTTTCTGCATAATTTTTCCTTTACAACTTCAATTTTTGAGATGTAAGTGAGTAGCACTATCTCTATAATAAAATAAATTTATTTAACGCGAAGTAGAATTGAAATTTTTAAGTTATAGCGATGTTATAAACGAAGTCTCCTTTGGCCCACCAGTCGGTGCTGCCCCTCCTTTCCCTTCCTAGATTTGAATTAATCGATTCCACACTCAGTACACTTCATGGCAGTCCCAATGCACTACTTCTAGGTAGAGTATTGTTTGTGATTTTTCTAACCATTTTTTTCGAATGATTCTACTGTGCGGTCTAGTTAGCAATGAAGCTCCGCAATAGGTTTTTAACTTGTTACATTTTATTGCCAAAGATCGACTAACATAGTCCAAACTCCATTAAAGCAAAACTTTTCTAGGAATTCTTTTAAATCTGCAATTATTTCCGCATTAATCGTGAAAAAAACGTTACACTTTCAGAAATATGCCCCTTGGTACTCTTAAATGGATGCACAAATTCACTGCAGAATGAATATCAGTTTTCCTAAGAAGTTACTTAATTTAAAAAAAAAAAATCGAATTTATTCAACGGAATTTTTGCATGCGATGGACCGAATTTTTATCATTAAAGTGCATAAAAGTAACTAAAAAAGTATGTTAGGTTTTTTCTTATAACAGAGGAAATAACACGGTCCATTTTCATTTCATGAATCTCAAGTTCGTACCAAGTATGGAAAAGGAGTTCTGCCAATTGTCATAATAGTTACGAAGTGATGCATTCTAATTTTATTGTTCATAATCTTGCTCAATTCACGGAAAAGAATAGTTCAAATTGCAAACAGTTTTAATATCTCAGCAAGAAATTAACGTATCAAGATATTTTTCTTATTTGGGCTACCTTCCCGCGCTGGTTGGTAGATTCTCAAAAAAGTTAAGATCTAATACCTGAATTTTAAACACTTTTATTTATCTTCTCTAATTTCCTCATTAATTCATTCTTTATTGGAATCACTATAACATATACCTTAGTCTCTAGGCATCGTCCAAGTATTACGGAACGCGATTTTCTTTTCTTTATGTTAATGTTTCCTTCTTAACATCACGTCAATTTAAGTATTGTCTTCACTTAAACAAAAGAAAAACGTGCTACATGATATGTGAATGATCTCTTATAGATTTACGTTCTAAAAATGACTTTAGGAAAAAGATTGTTACTTTTTTTTCAAATATTGTCTTATAACCATACAAGAAAAGTCAAATCGTTTAGACAAATTCAAATTTCGTGGTCAGATTATAATCCGAATTTTCCGATCATGGCCTATAAATGGTACTGCTGTGTCATTAATTGTACCATTTTGAACAAAGTTTCCTTGGCTTTCAGATACTCATTTTGGTAAAAGAAATGCCCGGCCCCCTAGGGAAGGCAGGAAATGTTTTGAAAAACTTCAAAGTTCGTAGTCAAGTTAAAATCCGAATTGTCCGATTGTGGCCTGTAAATCGCTATAGCTTCTTTGGCATCAATCTTTTAATTTAAATCAGAGTTTCTGCGGCTTCCAGATAGTTACTTTATCAGGGAAAACAATATGTCCGATGTCCTAGGTGCAACAGGAAATTTTTGTTAAAACATTAAAGTTCATGACGAAGTTAAAATCTGAATTTTCTAATCGTGACATATAATTGGGTATAGCTTCTTTGTAATTTATTTTTTATTTTCAATGGAGATTTCTTTTTTTAATTGGGAAACAGATTTCTTGGCTGCCGTATAGTTACTTTATAAGAGAAAATTTTTTCCCATGTCCTAGGAGCAGCAGGGTATTTATTAGAAAATGTCAAAGTTTGTGATAGGGTTAAAATTAGTATCTTCCAATCGTGGCCTGTAAATGACTACAGCTTCGCTGGAATTCCTTTTTTCACTTACAACAGAGTTGCTTCATTCAAAAAATGGGAGAAAAATTTTTCGTTCTCCTAAGAGAAACAGGGAATCGGTTAGAACAATTTGAAGTTTAGGTTAAGGTGGAATAGGATGGACGCAAAACTTCATTGTCAAAATTCCCTGCATTTTATCAAACATTTTCCTATCGAATAGTATTCAATGACTATGATTAAAATTTTTGAAAAATTAGGATAAAATTTTTTTATTCTTGACAGTATTTTACAGTTCCTCTTATAGAAATTCCCTGACTTTCCTCTGATTTTTCCTGGCCAACATGATTCCCTGACTTGTTATTAACAGGGTTTTAAACCACCAAATTCAGAAGAGTTATGATGCTTCAATGCTTTGATTTTGTATGACCAGAAGTTTGTTTTCATTTTGAGAGACAGCTCTGAAATATTTGAGATATGTATTCAGAATTTAAGTGACAATAAAAAGCTTATCAAGCCCATAGAGCGCGATTCATTTTTACTAATTCATAATAATATGAGTAGGTTCCAAATGTTAAACTGAAAGAAAAAATCACCAGACGAGAACACATGATAAGAGAGTTAAAACATAGCAGCTTTAGTGTGGAGATACTCAAGATTATTATTAATTTTGTTAGTTCATCATCACAATCAAGATAATAAAAATAATATTTGAAGAAAAATTCTTTTTTTTTACGTGGAAACGGTCGATCTCTATTTTACTTTACTGTACATTTTAATGGGTTTGGATCACATCACAGGCTGCAAATCACGTTTCAGCATGTCACATTAGGGGCATCTTTCATTCTGAAAAAATTCGGAATCCACGAAAAATTATAATATTAAAAATAAGTTGTGTCCGTTGTGTAACTCAAATTATTTGTGTGAACAATCACAGCGAGAGCATCACAAAATGTTGGAAAGGGGTAGAGTTGCGACCTGAATTATTTCCCCAACTTATCAGAGCCGTGTCAGTCCAGAACTTTTGCTAATTAGTTGTGGAATTCAAATTTTTACAAATGAAAGATACCGCAATGTCGCATACCGGAACGTGAACTGTCGCTTGTCACTTGAGCCAAGCCCGATAATTCCTAATAATTTTCAAAGAACAGGAGCAATGAACTATAATATTGATGATTCCTGTGCAAATAATTTATGTAATTCAGGTTACTATGTGAGCAACTAACATGAGGGCAGCGAAGTGTAAAGGGCCAGCTTACAATGGTGACGACAATGAGGATCGAGAACAAAGCTGCGAGCACGAGATCAATCCAGGAAGGTAGGTATTCGATTTCCAGGTTTCGTTGGTCCTCTGCAGCCGATTGGTTCCATCGTTGCTCATCCGTGTAGCCTACGCTCTCGTTCACCATTATGTTTGCCCTCCGTCAACGCACTGTGATTCCTATCCATTCGTGCAAGATGTTTTGATCTCCAACGAGCGGGCAATAAATCACATCCCTCTCAAACCTCCACTTTGCAGATCAACTGACCCAAATGCCTGTAATCAGGGAAAAACTCTCATTAAATCGATGTACAAAATGCAGCGTCATAAATTCATTACAAATGGGAAAGAATGAGCCCGATTGGAACATTTGATGTATGAGTTTCATGCTTCAAATCGCGTGGTCGTCAAACCCAACTCTTTGTGCTTCTTATCTCTAGAATGCGTCAGTTGAGTCTCCGAGCCCCGAGCGCAAATTTTGTTCATCAATTCAAGTAAGAAGCAAAGGTTTTATATTTTTCTTAGAAATTACCAAGAATATTTTAGCGTACTGGGATGGATCTACAAAAGAATTTCTATTCGATCCTATCTCATCATCTCCACTATCCCCTCAATCCCCTCTGCTCCGGCCACCTACTTTCCCCTCTCCATCCACTTACAACTCTTCCACGTAACTTTACATTACCTTCACTTCTCTTCATCCCCTCCCCTACTTCTCACCCCTATTTTCCTCTCCAACTTTCGTTATCATCATTTCCCCTTCTCTACATACCTTCGTCTCCCTGCTTATCATTCCCTCACTTTCTCTACTTATCCGACCCTCACTTCCACTACTTTCCCCACATGTTGTTCGTGAGTAACAAGTTGTAAAAAACTGGGTTGGACCCCTCCCTCAAACGCCTATGTTGCGTAATTTTTTCAAATATTTCCCGCTATGTCTTATTAAATACAACATAGTTAATTACCATCCAAGACACCTGAGTTACCATTTTATTTTGTATATAGTGGAACATATGTTACATACGTAACTGACTATTATAATTTACATGAAATAAATTAACGCTGTAATTTCTACTGTTCAAAATTCACGAATTTTTCATTGAAAATCTATAGAATTATATCAGTTTCAAATATAAATCTTGAAAACTGTGCTAGTTGAAAAAAAGGTATTTGAAATCGCATAATTTCTTATTATACATATTAAATATTGAAGATTCTATACGCAAGAATCCTCAGCATTAAATTATTCTCCATTTTAATTCTTGAAAATTGAACCTGATACCTATTCTATAAAATGTTTACAATTACATAATTTTATCCTACAAAAAACCCTGAATAATGAATTATCGATTGTAAATCTTAAAAATTAAAGAATCTTTTATCAAAAATCGTTAAAATAAAACAAACTTTCAACTGTCAATCTTCAAAATTGAATTGCCGATTAAAAAAGAATCAAAAATTACATTGCTTAACTTTGCAATTTAAATCTTAAAAATTGAATGATTTCTAATTCTATAATTTTAAAATTCTAAAATTCTAAATTGGAACCCTCAGAAAATATAGATCTTTGAATTATAAATATTAACAATGAAAAAGTTTTCAATTATGAAAATTTGTCAAATTTATTTCTTGAAAATTGAACTATTCAACAAATTATTTAAAATTACGTCTCTCTAAATTATATACATTAATGATTGAAGAATTTTCAATTACAAATCTTCAACATAGACTCATTCCAAAAAGGTGTTCAATATTTCATGATTTTAAACTATAAACGTTCAAAATTAGACAAGTTGGGGAGTTTTCAATTGCAAATATCTTCGAAATGGATCAGTGTCCAAGATGGCAAACATCACAAAGATTCAGAATTCCCGAAGCACTCAAAAAAAAATTTGTTTGAAATTAAAGAAACCGTTTCCTTAACATATTTTTTCACTTAACTGGAAATAAATTGAACAGAAATGTATAATATAATATTATATTATATTATAATTGAGATATATAATAAATATATATATATATATATATAAATAAATAATATTATAATAAATATAATATTTTTCTTTGAAAGAAAATTTTCATTGAATTAGAGAAAACTCACTATCAGACTCACTATTAGGTCTCAAAAACCCTCAAAAACTCTCTAAAAGAGTTCAAAACTCCCTGATAGTGAGTCTCTAAAGAAAAAAAATTTGAGGTCATAACATTTTGATGTAAAATACCGAATTAACTTATTAAATAATTAATTTGTTTCTAATTCCTGCTTAGATAAAATCCTATATTCAAATAAAAATAATCTGTATATTATGTACACATAACTGAAAGCCGTTCAAAATTAAAATTGAGATTGTATGAAAGCTGATGTGGCTATTTCAGCATTTACTTTAATTTATGATTATTAATTATATTTTACAGTACTTGGAGAACGATTGCGATTTTAATGAACGCCAATTGAAACAACAATCTTCTTAAATCATTAATAAAATTATTCAGCTTTATATTTGTTAACAACCCATATTACGATAATAAACATCATTTTTTTCGAAAGAGAAGTTCTTCTGGTCACAAAAATGGATCGGTCAGCATAAAACTAACAGAAAATCTTTCTGATAAAAGTACAATTTTCTCAAAGGAATGCAAAAAAATTTAGATTTATTTTTTTGTTAAGATAAGATCTTTATTATATTTTCAGAAAATCCATGAAGAAAATTTAAATATCCTAATTAAATTCAAACTAATAGAGGTTCTGAGAAATAGTCACACGCATCACCTAATCTCCTGTAAAATACAATATATTTTGTCACGAAGAGATTCTTATACTCGAAGTATACTTACCTGCCTGATTTGAAATGATTACGGTTATTTAATCAAATACATTTTTTATTTAAATTATCAGTTCAGATCTCTGAGATGAACAAATATTTTAGAAACATCTGAGATTTCAAAATTTCTAACATTTCTAAATGTACCAGTTCATTTCAAAGTATTTGAGAAAATGTCAATAAGTCTGATAGATATAGTCGATTTGGAACAATGGTTCTTTAGCGATAAAGCGAACGCAATATCGATAAGCGGTCACAAGAAATGATCAGGAAATTTATTTTTTCTATTCAGGCTATGTTCGCTTTCATTTCAAATCACATGTCGTCAACTTAAACGATAGAGACCATATCATATATTTCTTAAAATTTTATTAGAAAATAAACTTTAAAAATTGTTCAAGAAAAAAATAGTTTTGCCAAATATGCTAAAAGAGACACTATTAATAAATTTAATTCTATCTCCAATCATCAATAAACTAAGCACTCTACGGAAAAAAAATTTGTTGAATTTTTCAAAAAGGACATAGAAAAAACCACCCATTTTTTTTAAATACTACCAAATTTGAGATTTGAAAGGAGATTTCACAACTGAAAAAAAGTGATAGTTGTAAAGAATCTCTTCATTTATAATACCTCAAATATTTAGCATATTTGGATAGCCGAAATATTGTTTATGCAATATTTTTTAGAATAAATAACGCAATGCGACTATATAACTTAATTTCACAAAAAAATTTTTTGTACATATTTTGCTTTCCATTTTAAGTATTTTTTACCGCATTTTTTACTTTAAAGCGTGCAGAATGTATGTGTGTATTTTTTTACTGAATGACATATATGCGCGGTGATGATATTTAAATACCAAGAAATTTCCCTATAATAGGTGCAGTTATTGGAGGACTCTTAAAAAAGGGAGCAGCGCAATTTTGTACGTTACAGTATATTGCAGGTCCATGTGTCTAGAAGCGAGTATGTACCATGCGCATCTATGTATCGCAATAGACTTTGAAATTTAAATGAACACTAGCTACTTTGAATACTTTGAAAACCACACGAAAAAATATGTATAGCTAAAGCAGCGATATTTATCCTTGATACAGCTGCAACTATTGTTAGAAACCAACCAACGATATTGGTAAAATTTTTGAAGCAGAAATTTGCAACAGAATATTGTTGCTGAGTTGATGATGAGTGAGACGTGGGCAGATTAGAAAGAATGGAAAGGCATGAAAAGAATATTACCGAAAGCATATGAGTGGAAGATGCAAGCAGCGAGAAAGAAGCATGTAAATGGGAGAGAAACGGTGTCAGGGGTAGGAAAGAAACTGGTGGTAGAGGAAGAAAAGGGAGAGTATATAGATGAAAAGGACGGAACAATAGTAAGAAGAATAAAATTAGGAAAAGTTATTGTGGATGTAGTATGCGTGTACAGAAGGAGATGAAAAGAGGAAGGATGGAGAACAATAAGGAAATGGACAGAAGACAAAGGTGACAGGTTGGTCCTAATAGGGGGGGGGGGGCTTAATTGCATGGACCGGGGAACAAGGAGGAGAGGTATGCGATAGAGAAAAGGAGATGTTCGTAAGAACTTCGAAGCAAAAAGATAAGGACCGGGAGAGTAGGAGGCTTCTGGAATTATTGGGAGAGGTGGAATGGTTCATTTGTAACGGAAATACGGAGGATGATGGAGAAGGGGAATATAAGTACGCGGGTATAGGGGACACTGTCATAGATTACATTCTGGCAGAAGAAAGAATAAGGGAGTTGATGGTTAAAATTGAAGTTGGCGACGTAATAGGCTCAGAACACCTTCCGGTGATCGCGTCAATGAGAGGTGGTAGCCCAAAGTGAGGTAGGGGAAAGAGGGAAAGAAAGAAGGAAAATAAATTGAAAATGGGCTTTTGGGAGGAAGAAAAGTTGAGAGAATTTAGAGAAAAAATAGAAAACGAGCAAATAGGAGGTTTGGTAGAGGAAGGAGGAGACAAGCTGCTAGAAAATCCAGAAGGAGTGATTAATAAAGTAAGGGAAGAGCTGAGACCAAGAGAAGAAAAAGAAGTCTTCAGGAGAGGTTGGTGGGACGATGAATGCAGGGGAAGTAAAGAAAGGAGGAAGGAAAGTGGAAGAAAATGGAGGAAAGGGGAAATGGCAAAAGGAGAACTCAACAGGAGAAAAAGAGCACGAAAGAATGATGAAGGAGAAAAGATAGAAGGAAAAATAAAGGTAAATGGTGAACAGGGTAAAGGGAGAAGGGAGAAAAGTGGTAGAGCGAGACGAAAACCGCGAAAACGAGATTAGTAGGGAAGAGGTAAATGAGGCAATTGTGCGGTTAAAGAGAAATTAGGCAACATGGGAGGATGGCTTGCAAAGTGAAGCACTGATATATGGGGGAATAGGAGTCAGAGAAGAGATGTGCAAGATTTGCAATAAGGTATGGAAAGGAGAACGGTGGCCGCAGGAATGGAATACAAGGCTGGTAGTACCGTTGATTGAGAAAGGAGAGGGAAAAAGGGTACAGGAATATAGAGGGTCACACTCATATCTGTGGAATATAAAATTTATGCGGAAGTCCTGAGAAGGAGGTTAGAAAGTCAGGTGGGAGAAAAAGGAAGTATACCACACAATCAAACGGGTTTTAGAAAAGGGATAGGAACCATAGATAACATCTACGTGCTCAACTATCTAGTCAATAGGAACCTAGGGCGGAAGAAAGGGAAACTAGTTGCACTGTTCGGCGATTTTAAGGCAGCAATTGACTTAGTTAACAGGAGGGTGTGATGGGCAGCCATGAAAGAGAGACGAGTAGACAAAGGATTAATAGAGAGGACAAAAGAAATATTCGTGGAAACTAAGATAAGGGTAAAGACAGGAGACAAGAAAGGAAAGGAATTCTGGACAGGGAGGTGGCTCAGGCAAGGGTGTCCGTTGAGCCGACTTCTATGTAGTATTCTTCTGGCAGATTTAGAAGAGAAGTTGGAGAGGAGACGAAAAGGGGGAACAACGCTAGGAAAAGGCAAAGTGTACTCACTAGCATATGTAGATGATGTAGTGCTAGTAGCGGATGATGAAAAAGGTATAAATCTGTTGATGAGAGTGTTCGAAGACTATGCGAGAGAAAAGATTTCAACGGTGAATGTGAACAAGACTAAGATTATGTGTTTCAGAAATAAAAGGGGAAGAATAGAGTATGAATGGAAGATAAATAGTGTGGTGGTGGAGTTGGTGGATGAGTTTTGCTTCCTAGGATTTTGGTTCGAAACGACAGGTGGAAGCGAGCTGCAGGTGAGAAAGAGATTAGAATGCGCGAGTAAAGTATTGGGACAAGTATGGGGTATAGGAAGAAGAAGGTTTACGGACGACTGGAAGATGAGGGTATGGATGTTTGATGTCTTAGTATAGCCAGTATTAAGCAATGGAGTGGAAATTTGGGGATGGAAAAACCATAAGAGAGTGGAAAGTTTGCAGGAGAGATTTGTGAGATGGGTTATGAGAATGAGTTGGAGTTGCCCAGGTTATATGCTGAGGGAAGAAATAGGTCGAGAAGAATAATGGTGGTGAGGCAAGTGAAAAGAGCCTGGAACTTTGAATAGAAAGTAAGAAGGGGATAAGGAAGCAAAATTGCAGAAGCGTGTGCCTGGGAGGTTATGGATAAAGATAGGAAGGGAAACGTGGGACGTTCAAAATGAGAGGATGAGAGGCATGTAATGAGGTTTGAATGGGGTATGCGAGTCAAGGGTAGAGAGTGGGAGGAAATAGAGGAAGAGATTAAGGCAAGGCAAGAAGAGGAAAGATGGAAAAATATCGCTGATTCAAGGTACAACAGCTGGTATGAAATGGTGAAGAAGAAGGGGGAACCAGAGTACCTTCAAAAGATTAAAAAGGAGAGTAAATGGAATAGATTGATGAGATTCAGAATGGGAGAGGGTGTTAGAGCATGTAGTTACTGGAAGAATGATGAAGAGAATGTGTGCAGGGTATGTAAGTATGAGCAGGAAACGTGGTTGCATGTTTTAGAGAGGTGCACAGGTGACGAAGTGGAAGGGGAAAGCATAGAAGAGAGAATGAAATGGATTCTGAATGAAAATGGTCAGAGAGAGGAATGGATGAAGAAGCCGGAAGAGCTGAGAGAGAGAGAGAGAGAGCTGGTTCCACAGGGTAGAAAGAAGCCAAAAAATGACTTCTAAAAGAGGAGAATAATACGAAGTGGTGTTGCGGATTAGAGTCCAATTATGAGATTAATAGTGGTGAGAGGAAACGGAAGTCCAAGGCAAAGTCGCAAGCGTTTAGAAATAAGAGTAGTAATTCAAGGCAATATGTAGCAAATAGTTAATAAGATAGTATAAGGCTTGTTTGTAAGAATACATGTAATGGTTATGTGAAGACTCTCAAATCCGTAAAAGGGAGAGAGTATGAACAAATAAAGGAGACTATTTTTCTGTTCATCAAGGGTGGTTTGTTTTTTCGCAAACACTTTTACTTTAATTTACGTTTTTTAAATTTTTGGCTATGTTGGTTGTGTAGTCAAAAGGCGTGTTTCGAGACCAGTTCGAATTTCCACAATCTATTAGGGAAATTTTGACCATTTTTTTCATGGAATTTGGTTAATTTTATGCGCACGACAATTTACTCAATATACATATTTTTGACATTTTCGTATAATATGTTGTTTGGCGAGTCAAAAGACGTATTTTCAGACCATATCCGATTCTCGAAATCCATTAGGACGAACGGAACTTAATATTTCGCGCAAGGATTGCCAGAAGTCATTAGGGGTACTAAAGCTCAATAAATCTTCATGTATTGACCTAATTATTCACACTGGAGTCTATTTAAACCAGTTTCAAACATCTTAGAAGGATTATTAAGAAAAATTTATGTGCGTAGACTTAGCGCAGGATTTCAACGCACTTATTTTCGGTTGTTCTCAGCTGAAAAACAGGATAACACTTTTTTTCACTTTTTGACTTATTGAATATGTCATAAATAAGTGAGAAATTTTCGAAAAGTTCACTTGGATACATTAAATTATTTGAAGCTTCTCATTTTATCGCCAAAGTTGAGCTGTTTACGCTCTGAAACTAATATTAGGAAACTAATACTTTATACTTCCAAGTACAATGATTCAGTTCCATTGAAATCCTAATGATGGTAATTTTCATTATGATCAATATGTCGAACATTTGAATTGACTTTCCATGTATATTTTTTATGCAATTTTCAGTAGATTGGCAATGATTCACATTCACTCATGATTCATAAATGATAAACTAATTTTTCTAATTTATATATTTCATAAGTTCTTCAATAAATATTGAAATAAAATCCATAATTGCAAATTTTGTATAAAATTTTCAATAATTTTGATACGAAAAGTATATTTGCATTCTTTATCGCACCATGTTCATTATTCGATTGTAATCTCAGAAATAAGTATGCGTGGCCTTTCCGCCACAAATTTGAGAAATTTCAGATCATTTTTTAACGATAGATTTAATGATTCATTAATTATTTGCAAAAATGTAACGAAAAAGATTATGCTTTTCAACCTCAAAGATATTTTAAATTTATTCTGAATTGTTTAATCAGTTCGAAAATAACGTTAAATAATTCAAATGTCTCAGATATCATCTACTAAGTTTTACATTATATATACATAATTTTTTCTTCGTAATAAGTCTTAACTAATTTAGATTCATTGATTAATGAAATGTATAATTCGTTATCGTAATTTTTTACATTGATGAATCAGTGAAATTTCATACGTTTTTTGTAAAATTCCTCTATTTTAAAATGCAATAAAATTTTTTTTTTAATTGAAAATTATTAGGACACATCCAATGATATTCTATGGGACACGAAACTATAGTATATGTCAATTTCTTAAATAAATGAAGAGATCATTATCGGATTAGAATAATGGAAGATGCACTAAGAGGCCATTCATAAACCACTTTACTAATTGTGGGCTATTTTTGATGAATTTTCAACATAGAAAAATAATTATTTACCAAAAACAAAAAAATTGCAACAAATGAGTTAAGCTTTTACATATACTTAAAAGTCGAATAGTTTAGAAAAAAAAACGAAAAGCTGCATTTTCAAAAAAAAAAGCTAAAGTTTTAGAGAAAAATTGGAATCGTTCAGTTTTCAGTAAAAAAATTAATTTCTAACGAAAAATAAAACAAAATTTTAATCACTAGAATACAAAAAAAAAATATAACAAAATAGTTGAATCCTCAAACAAAAAGATAAATTTTTAAGCAAAAGGATTAATTTTCTGCCCAATAAGAGTAATTTTCAACGAAATATATGAATTTTCTACCAAGTAGTTCAACATTCAATCACGCAATTGATTGTCAACTAAAAAAATCATATTTAAAGAACTAGAGAAATCTTGAAAAAGAAAGTTTATTTCTGTCCCGAAAAGGTCAATGTTCTACCAAAGAGACAAATTTTCAACTAAAAATGTTAATAATTCATTTCTGATGTAAGATATTGTTGATTACTGGTCAAATAATTTTCTCGTTCCTCCAAAAAATTATTTGACCAGTAATCAACAATAAAATTAATTATTTAATTACCCGGTTGACACAGTAACATCAATTATTAAAAAATGTTCATTTTCAAGTAAATAATAATTGCTAACGTAGTTTATGGACTGCCGCGGCCCCTAAACATAACATGCAAGTATATTTGGATTTAATTATTATCGAACCGTTAGCTCAGTTAATCTGTTGATAGGAAAATGAGAAACACACAGCTCAAAAGTTTCATATATGCCCAGATGAATAATAATATTAATGATTATGAGGAATAAATTGAAAATTCATTACGGATTCGTCAGCAGTCATAAACATGTTTGATCTAATTTGAACTTTTGAAATTTTTTGTGAAACGTTAGATTGTTGGTACCCCCTGATTCCTATACAATTTTTGATTAAAAAAATTAACATTTTGATAATAAGATATTTTTTATTATGAATATTTCTTATTATATTGATTTATTACGGTAGAAGAGAATATTGGTAATTGTATCCAAACAACAGGAATGACTTCTTGTTCGGTTATTGTAGAACTCCATCAGACTATGATAAGAGCAAGTACAATATGCGCATGTAATGTGCAATATTCAGCAACACTTAATCGCTCAGAGTCAATTATGAACACAATTTCAGAAACTATGCTGAGAAGCTTGTTGATTACATTCAATCGCTAGCTTAATATCATAATGAAATTATATCTACTTTCTCCAAACACAATTCAAATTAAGCAATACAAAATAAGATATTTGAGTTAAAATCAGAATGTTGGTATTATTCGATTTGGCATTGAATGGAACAAGTTATTTCAGATCAACATAAGATTTTTCTTCTATTATTAATAATTAGAATAAATATAATAATAATGAATTCGAAAGATTAGAAGGTATGCTTTAATTTTACCATTAGATTTTTTTTTGTATTTGATGTCAATCTTTCAATGTATACCATTTACAATATTTGGGAAGTCTAAATAATAATGAGATTTTTTTCTCGAGGCTTGAAATATGGAAAATAAAATTTGGTTATTATTCCTTTTACCGCAATTAACTAAAAAAAAGATTTACAGAAGCGGACTGGGATTTGATGTTATTCCAAATTTAAAGGAACTTTAAGACAATTAAACAAATTTAAGGATGTATACAAGTTATCTCAAGTTCAAAAATGAGCATCGATAAAAATGATTGGAGGATAACTGCAAGCAAATTTTAGAAGGAAATAGTACATGTTTGAATTATTAATTTAAGTATGAAGATTAAATCAGGATTGCCACTAGGAATGCAACTTTCACCTAAAGAGAAAGCAAAAACATTAAAGTCTAAATACATATTGTTAAATAAACCATGTTTACCTGGAATATTTTTTTTTAAGTTTGCCTTGAGTTCTTTTACAAAATAATTTATCAGTCATAATCACAATATTTTCTTCGATGTTGCAGATCGTGTTTCACAATGCTCATTTTTGAACTTAAGATACCTGTAGTACCTTAATGGGATCGCGGAGGATTTCTCAAACTTTGTAAGAATTCTTCAAGGGTTTAACAGGATTTCAAAGGTTTGGATTTAAGAAATTTCTTAACATTTCATAATATTTCTATAAATATCACATAATTCCACATGAAGTAAAGGTTTTCGGAAGACTTCAAAGATTTGGAGAGATTCAAAAATATTTTTGCATGTTTCATATGATCTCAAAAATGTTATGCTGGTCTAGAAGATTTCCCTGAATTTGGGAAGTTTTAGAAGGACTTCTTATAGGACTTGTAAGGTTTTAGGATATTTCAAAAAATGTGAGGAGATTTTAGAACATCATCAACATTTCCAAATATTTGGAAGGATTTTTAAGGAATTTCGTGGTGCGATATACGATTTTCGAAGATTTCCATTATTTTAAGGGTTTCTAAATGCTCTCAACAAGATATGCAATTTCACGAACTTTCCTAATATTGTGATGGATTGCAACAAATGTATTGACAAGAATTGAGGGATTACATGCCCATTTCAAAAATTTGGTGAGATTTTCAAATATTTCAAGGTATTTTCGAAGATTTTAATTTTTAATTTAATTGGCTATAAGCTGTTATTGTTGGAGAATAAGGTATAGCGTGCGTATGCTACAATGCTAAAGAAGTCTACATAAAGCGACTATCGGTACAGTTGTTTAATTTTTTATTTTCCATGACTCTTGTATCAATGTTTTCCTATTACATGAAGAACTAGTGTCCATGAAATGGTCATGGACTGCGTAAATGATACGAATGCGAACAAGTTACTACCCATAAAGCAAATGAATGTCCTCAACGACCGTGCAGGCTAGGGAATAGTTCCGGAAAAGGTGGAAATGGAGGTCCACGTTATATTGATCTCAACTAAGACAGTAACATCAACAATTGTTGGCATATCAAGAATAAACTTTTTTAAGACCATATAGACAGTCAACGACAGTTTAATGAACATAACGACAGTAATGCTCAAAAACAATTTAAGAACAAGGAAGATAACATAGATCATCAGCAAAATCAGTCGTATCTGTATCTTGTTTTAAATGTTGATCTAGTACTAGAGGAAAGTCTTCTTCGACCCCTGGTTTTTGACATGTTTCAAAATACAGTATCAGTTTTCTGAAGAAAAATGTTGAACAAAATAATAACTTTGTGTCTTTTGTCATGGATTCAGGTGCAAGCGACAGCTTATGAAGTCAAAGGAAGTTTTTCGTACTTGAAAAGTGTAGAATCAAGTGTTATTTAAAGTGATAATAAAGACAACGCAGTGGATTATATAGCTGGAGGCAAATAATTTATTAGTTTAATTTCAAATGAGAACATTAAGAAATTAATTTTAATAACAACACATTTAGACGATGAGTGCGTAAACATTTTTGATCCAAAAACGAATGAAGTATTTGCTGCAAGTGTATACTCTGTTAATTAATTGAGTTTCGAATCGATAAAAAAAGAATCTTTCAACTGATTCGTTTGATGCTTTTGCTCTTGATACGAATGTAGTGGAGTGGGTTCAAATTGAAAAAAAAAATTAATAATACTGAGTGCAAAGAAATAACAGTCAATAGTAAGTATTAAAACGATGGATCAAATCTGAAAAATAAAACCATCAATAGACAAGAAATGGAACAATCAACAATAAGAGAGTCTTGTACTTTTCGAAATCGATATACTGCTGACACGAGTTTTATTAGATTTCCAAATGATACGACGGTTACGGGAAATTACACAGCCACACAAAAAAAATCTTTCTGGCCTGGGGATCAGACCATGTTTATTATACGTTTTTTTGGGGCGCTGAAACCGAATCCGAAGTTTGTTTCAAACTATCATTACAGGTTTTTGACATAACGTTAAAAAATCTTATAATCCAAGCCTAATTAGCCCGTTATACCTAATATATTGAACCCCACAATCTCTTAACTCCATAACCATTCGATTCCTTCACCCTTTGACCCCATAACCTCTTTACCCTATAACCTAAACTTTTAATAACCACATAACGTCAACAATTATAAATAACGAATAAGAAATGACAGGTAGATAGTATTTTAGTCATCCTCTTCTTTTAACTATGAAGGGCTAATTGGGCTCAGGTTATAATATTTTCTTAAGGTTATGCCAAAGACCTGACATGACGGGGTGAAATTGACTTCGGATTCGGTTTCAGCGACTCTAAAAACATAGAGTAAAAATGATCTGACCTCTGGCCGAGAATTATTTTTATTTTTGTGTGGCTGTGAAGACTTTTTGCGATGTGAAATATGAGATTGTCTTCACGCAAATATCAATAACGATCCTTTAACATTTAAATAGGCCATAGAATCTGAAGATAAAACAAATGTGTCAATGAAATAATAATTTAGTTGAAATCAATGGAGAAGAATGAAGTATGGTCTTTGGCTGATCGCCCAACAGTCGGAAAGGATGGTACGAACGGTACTTGCACTAATCGTAGTCTACTTTCATGGGCTTGAATGGAAATTAGACGTAAAGACTGCTTTCCTCAACGGAGCCATAGAAGGCGAGGTGTATATGGAAATTCCAGATGAAATGGACGTTTCAGAAAAAATACGAGGGTCTAAAGTGTACGAAATGAAGAAAGCTCTTAATGGATTGAAAACTAGTCCCAGACTATAAAATAAGAAATTTCCCAATGTGGAAAATTTTATGGGGTTAGTGAATGACTATTATAATCCTTTATTGTTTACTTGGAGTTCGGAAAAATCTAAAATCATTCTACTTATATTTGTTGACAATATGTTATTAGCAAGTAACGTGAATGCGATTGTTAAAAGAAATTATATCTACAATATTTTCGTGAAATTCGACTTGGACGTGGAATTCCCTTAAAACCGCTTCCAGGTGAAAAAGTTGTATATAGTTTATATATAGTGGATAAGACAATGATGGGTTTCATCTGTTTTATAAATTTTTCTGTTCAGAAAAATGAAAAATATCAGCGTTTCATCCAGTATATATGAATTATATACAGAAGAACTGATGGTAGTATTTTATGTTTAGCGAGTGTTACTCGTCTAGATATTGCTTATGCTGCCTATGTTTCAAGCAGACATAAAAGTGACCCAATAGAAAACAAGTGTAACATGGTCAAAATAGTATTTAGATGCTCAAAGGGTACGAGAACTTCTGGTTTAAAATATTTAGGAAGACGGGACGATTTATAAGCCTATTCAGATGCATGCTTTGCTGATTCCAAATCGTCAGTTTCTACTTGTGGTTCTATAATTCGATGATTTGGAGATACGATATCTTTGCGCGTGCATGAACAAAATTATATTTCTCTACCTACCTGTGAAGCGGAGTACATGGCAATTTTCCAAGTTTACCAGGAAATAATTGCCATAAACAAATCATTAATGCGCATATCTAACGATAGTTCACTTCCTGCTATACTTTGATGTGATAATAGAGAGGCAAGTATTTGTACAAAGACTAGTAGTGGAAATAGATTGAGACACATCGCTGAGGTACATCAGCGGGTTGTCTCTTCGAAAAACGAATCGTGGAATATCTAATATTTTTCGTTTTTCAACTAACTTACTTTGTTCTACGTGACTTTTGTGTGGCAGTATGAAAAATTCACGCAATAAAAATATTATTGTTGTAAATAATATTTTAAGTCTGCATGATCCTACTAATCAAATGTTTTTCAGAAAAGAAATATATGTGTTTATTCTCATTTTCTTCATGAATTCACCTAAAAAATATGCTTCTGATAATAAAACCGTATTATCTAGAGCCCAATACAGCATTTTATTTAAAAAACTTTATAATAAAAAATAAAATCTCTGGAAATGTAAGAGCAAATATATTTTCTAGAAAAATGGGTGCAGTTTTGTATGTCTGCAGAACTTGACCATCGATAACCAATTCCACAAGGGACATATTTGTTCTGCAAAGCCTCACGTTTCCGCTGATCCGTTGCAACCAACACATATCCGAATTTTCCCAGGCTTATTATTGACAAATATGTATTACTTTTTGAAGAGTCATGTATACCTATTTCAACAAAATAGTTCACAAAAATTAGTCATTGTGTCTAACAATAATGGAAATTCAATGAAACAAATTATTGTTTTATCAGAATGATAAAATATTTGTATTTCCTGGACGGACAAAAAATTATGTATTACAACTAGCAAACAGAACAATAACAATAAATCGTTCCATTATACTATATCGTGATTAAAGGCAGCTGAATTTGTTATTGAACTTCACCAGATTTATGGCAATATTATACCTAAAGAAGATTAATGAAAAGTTTATTTCATCCTTTCCAAACTTTATATACACAAAATAAATGCGCCATCATATTATTGAGTTCCATAATTGATTTGATTGTGCAATTCAAAAACATCGCTATTTAATTCAGCGTTTTTAGGTCTAATAGCTTTTTTTCAATTTTTTAATTAAGTAAATCTCTGCATTACGGATAACATTAGAGAGAATGATGAAAAATTGACATTTGCTGGTCAGTGAATCCTGAGAATATTTCAAAGCTTGAAACTAAAAGTATTTATTCAATATGATTCCGGTTGTAAAGACAGGAATTTTTATTGCGCTAGTCACATTTCGCGACTTGACAAGGTCACTATATTCGTAGATTCTTGAATACACGTGCAGACATAAAAGCAACCCTCAATTTTTCAGTCTCAATTCTGTTTACTTTGTACTAATATCGTCTACAATTTCCAATCAATATACGTTCAAATTCTTGCTGCTTTCGAAAACCATCCTCTTCTTCTCGTTTTTTTGTTAATAGAAATTAATTAAAAAATCCCACTGTTTTATGTTCAAAGTTAATTATTTTCAATTGAAAAGTTTATCATTCTGTCTTTGGTTTGAAATTCATCTTGTTTGGTTGAAAATTCAAGTACTCATTTCAAATTTGAAATTTTGAACTCCTTTTTTGAGAATCTATTTGTTTTGCAGATTGATATCTTATGTCGAGAATTTATCTATTTGGTTGAAAATGTAACTATTTCATTGCGAATTCTTGTTGTTGAAAATGAATTTTCTAACTGAAAAAATTTATATTTTGTTGAGCATTTATATCTTTAATTCAAAATTGACTTTTTCTAGTTGAAAATTCAACTATTTTCTTGAAAATTAATCTGTTAGGGTTAAGGATCAAACTATTTTGTCGAAAATTCGTCTCTTATTGAGAACATTAATCTTTTCGGTGATTAATTACTTGATAGAAAATTATGGCTTACCTTGAAAATTCGTCTAATTGGGTAGAAAGTTACACTTTTTGTTGGAAATTGATCTGCTTGGTTAAGGGTTCAACTATTTAGTTAAAAAATTTTCTTTTTCGATTGTTAAAAATTAATTTTTTTATTTGAACAGTAATCGATTCCACGTTTGCTGAAAAAAAATTTTCAGTCAAAAATTCAACTATGATTAAAAATTCATGTTTCCTGAATAAAAATTAAGTTTCTCATTTACAATTCACCTTTTCGGCTTTGAAATTTAACTACTTGCTTGAAGAATAAATTACTTTTCTAAAGAGTAATTTTTGTAATATTTACCTCTTCAGTTAAAAGCTGAACTATATCGTCGAAATTGTTGTTTGTTAAACATTAATTTTTTATCTGAAAATTTAGCTACTCCACTTTCTAATTAATATTCATCCTCCATAAGCTACTGTTTTATTAAAATTAATCTGTTTTGGTTGAGGATTCAACTATTTTGTTAAAATTACGTGTGCTTTTGTTGAAATTAACTAGTTGAAATTTTTTGTCAAAAATTCATGTGTTGTTGAAAATGTATGTACTTTTTTGAAAATTTGTCTTTTAGTAGAAAACTAATTTTTTTTTGTTGAAAATTCATATATTTTGTTGAAAATTCATGTGTTTTGTTGAAGATTAATCTTTTCATAGACAATTATTCTTCATGGTTTAAAATTCTTCTGATAGCTTATAGTAACCACATGGACACGTGGGGATTTTGGCAACTGAACTCATTAAAAACGCGAAAAGACTGGTAGATTTCTCCCTTCAATAAAAAAATTGAAAAATTTATATTTTCAGCTTCAAGTGTTTGCTAATCTCTTAGCGAAAATTCCTGAAACAGGAAACTAAAAGAAATCTCTGAGGCTTAAGTTCTTTGCAGATCAGAACTTCAAACTAACATCAAAGCGGCGTTCACTCTAACTTTAAACGAATTCTGCTAAAGCCTCTGAAGTCAAAAGTTGACTGGCCCTAATTTCAGTAACCATCACGAGATGGTGAAACCATACAATCGCTCAAAGGGAGAAGGCTATCTGCTAGATAGAAGCCATTGCGGTCGGAATGCTGGTTCTTGATAACGTTCTCCTTGACCCTTTCTCGCAATTTCAAGCCAACATGGGACCGGAAATAACGTGAAATCTTGTAGAAAATTTGGAGGAAAATAAAGAACACATATCAAGATCCAAACGCGGGAAAAACTACGAAACCAGAAGAGATGGGATGATGTGCGAATCAATAAAGCTAGAATCTCTAGTCTTTTCCACATTCAGGAAACCTGGTGTGTAATAAATTTCATTTTTAAATCGTGTGTATAAAGTAAAAGGAGGAGAGAAAAAAAAGAAGCATAATTTTAGTCGAGAATGCATCTATTTCGTTAAGAATTAGACTATTTTGTTGAAGATTCAACAATTTAGCTGAAAATTAAACTTTGTGCGAATCAATAATGCTATATAATCTCTCGTCTATTTCACATTCGCGGCACTTGTTGTATAAATACATTTTTGTTTTTGAATCGCGTGTAGGAAGCAAATGGAGAAGAGAGAAAAAAAGAAAAAAACGAGATGAGATCCTGGCTTTGAGCATCTTCATATCTTTAATACAAGTTTTGTCACTATCTCCCTTCTAGCTGAACTTTTTCCGCGGAATTCGTTCACCACTGGAGAGAATTCAAACCGTTAGTACTTGAAAGCACGTACTTTCACCTCCATTTGAAAGTTTTCTTTTTTGATTGAAAATTGATTTTCTTTTTAACGATGCATCTTTTCAAATTTGAAATATAACACCACGATTGAAAATTGAACTACCTAGCTAAAAAATCAATTTTTCTGTAAAACTCACTTTTTTGTTTGAAAGCTGATTGTATATTCGGTTTTTTTTTTATTTTCAAAAATTAATTTTTTGTATCTGATAATTTAGATATTCGACTTTTGGTTGGGAAATTCATGTATGGGTTGGAAATTCCTATTCAAGGGTAGAAAATATATCATCTTTGTTGAAAATTCATCGGTTTTAGTTGAGAATTCAACTATTCTGTTGGAAATTCATCTTGTTTGGCTGAGAATTTTTTTTGACTTAAAATTTTACTATTTCATTTTTGGTTTCAAGATTGATATTTTTATTTAGAAGCTCTTTTTCTTTGAAAATCCACTTTTTTGTTGCAGATTCATAATTTTAGTCGAAAATTCATCTTTCTTGTTGAAAATTTAACCATTCTGTTGAAAATTTAACAATATAGTAGAAGATTAATCTTTTATATTAAAAATTAACTCTTGTGTTGTATATTCGCCTTTTTGGAAGAATTCATCTTTTTCGCGGAAAATGGCCCTTTTTTCTTGAAAATTCAACAACATGGTTGAAAGTTGATCTACTTGGTAGAAAAATCATCCCTTTTATAGAAGACACGTCCTACTTAGTAGAAAATAATTTTCTGTTGTTGAAAATTTATCTTTTTGTTTGAGGATTCAACTATGAAGTTAGAAATTTTTTTTTTGATTGAGTTTAACTGGCTGAAAACTACATGTTTCTGCTAATAATTGAATTTTCAAATTAAAAATTGAAAGATTCTACTTTAGCTGGAAACTCAGCTTTTTTACTTGAAAATTCAACTATTCGGTAGAAAATTTATCTTTCTTGATTAAAAATGAACGTTTCATGTATAGAAAGCAAAATGAGAATAGAAGGAAACAACTAAAAAAGGAGATGAGATCTTGGCATGGAACCTTCATCTCTTTAATACAAGTTTTGTCTCTATCTCCCTTCTAACTGCACATTTTCCGTGGGTTTCGTTCACAATTGGAGAGAATCCAAGCTGGTAAAACTTGAAAGCACGTACTTTCACCTCCATTCACATTGCTTCAAGAACCAAACTAAATTGCTGCTACATAATCGAAGAAAGAACGTATTGATCATATAAATGAAAGCAATACATTTTTTATGATCGCAGTAATCACGTTCCTATATCATAGGTGTTTCAAATTTATTTTTAAATGAAGAAGAAATAAATTATAATGAGATCGCACTTTCATTTTCGAAATTATTATTTAAAAAATCTATATAATGAAAATTTTTTGTTGTACTTTTAGTAGTGCAACGCGTGTAAATGGTTAAACGTTTAAACAATTCGTGTCATCTCTACGTTGACCGAATACACATTCAGCTTGTAGCAAAGTTCATTTGGTTAAACTTTTCATGGTATTCAACTTATTTATTTTTATTTTGGATAACTTTATATAGTTCAGTTTTTCAGGTTAATGTTTAAAAAAAATTTTTTTAACTAACAGAAGGAGGGCCTGAAGAGCTCTAAAAACAGGAATAAATTCTTTCAAATAAAATAATTGTGGGTACTACACTAAATTTAGTTCAACTAAAAATTATAAATTTTAATCAAGAAGATAATTTTCTACCATAAATAACAAGCTTGGAATGAAATACATAAATCTTCACCCGATTTGTTGAAATTTAATGAGCGAAGATTACTTCTTGAGCAAAAATCGGAAAGTTATATTTTTCGTTATAAAAATTTATTTTTCACCAGGAAAGGAAGAAATTATCGGTAAAATAGTGAAAACCCCAGTCAAAACAATTCATTTTATTAAAATCGTAGCATCTCCAACCAAAGAAGAAGACATTTCTACCAAAATAAATGAATTTTCAGGCCAAAAAGACCAATTTTCAGCTAAAGAAGATCAACTTTATAACAAAAATGCAGAAGTTACATTTTTAGTGAAAGAAGTAATTTTCGAACAAAAAACTGGAATTTTCAACACAATAGTTACATTTTCAATTCAAGAGATAAATCTTCCACACAAAAAAATCATGTTTAACAAATTAGTTTAGATTTTAACCAAGTAGTTTGATTATCAAACAAAAAATATTTTAATTTTTGATCACCAACAGTTGAATTCAGAAGAAAAAGGTTTTCTACAAATAGTTACGTTTTTAAACGAGGGAATAAATTTTCAACTTATATGTTGAATTCCCCCCCAAAAAAAAAGAACTTTCAACAAAATATTATACTTCCACTTTAAATCCAATAGTTTAAATTCCAGTTGAAAACCATATCTTTTCAACCAAAAATGAAATTGTTGAATCTTAAACTAAAATGATAAATATTTGACCAACTAATGGAATATTTAACCGAAGAAATCAATTCGTTAAATCCCAAACAGTTAAGTTGAACCAAAAAACACGAATTTTAAATTAAATAGTTGAATCCTGAACCAAAAAAAAATCATTTTTAACCAAACAGTTAGATTTTTAAATAAGATTGAATTTCTAAAATTAGTTCTTAATTTTCAACCAACAAATATTTTTTAGTCGAGAAGGAAACAAAATTTCAAACGAATTAAAGAATGTTCCATGAAAAAGTTGAATATTTGAAACTTGAATATTAATTCTCAATCAGAAATCTGATTTTCCTTTTAATAAGTATTTTTTTTAATAATCGAATTTTTGAATTTTCATCAGAATAATTACATTTACAACAAAACAATTACATTTTTTATCGAAAAAGATCACATTTCTACACAAAGAGATGACTTTTCAACCAAGAAATAGTCTTCAGTCAATAAATATAACAAATTTCAAATTGCTGTATTTCCATAAAAATAAAGAGATGAATAGGGGAAAGGCCTGCTATCAATGAATAACAATTTGGGTACCTTACAGGCTAGAAAATAATAGTTTGACTAAACATTGAAGTTCATTTTTAATACTTTCAAAATATCAGGTTAAAAAATAATTTTTTTCTTACGAAACAACGTGACCTGAACTTAAGTTATTTAAAATAAAAAAAACGATGGAAAGTTCAACCGAATAATCATCTTGATAGGATTATTCCTTACGTTTATGATTATTGCGTTCTTGTGATTGATGGGAGAATTTTGTTAAAAAAGAAAAATTATTTTACAAAAATTGTTTCAATCGCGAGATGCATTTTTTTGTCTACCCAGGCTATTTTAATCGGCATGAAAAATCATATCACGAATAAAAGAAATTTCGAAATTAATAAATTTCACGTGATTTTAATGGCAGTGAATTTAACATTCACTGATGCAACTCCATAAATCTTTTCTACGATCATGTCTAAACTTTGCTTTATCAAATCCGGTGGATAAAATATGTAGGTACGTATCTCAAAGTAAAGAAGAATCTTATCTCTTTAAAATATAATCTGTTTTAGAGAAGAAAGAATATTTTATTTTCTAGGACATGTTCTTCAAACCACAAAGAGCAAAAAAAACTACATAGAAAATACCACATCAAAGTTGAGTGGATGAGGAATTTCTAAGCTTATGTTACGTATTCCTCACTTTGCATTTCTGAAGAGAGAATATTCTTTTAGAAATGAAAATAGTCACGCCTAATTTGCATTTTGCTAATTTTAAGTTTTCCTCTTAGAAAGAACGTGATGTGAGATTTTTGAAACCTCAAACTAACTTCACCATCATCTCTTTTTTGATAACTAAACATTTGATGTTTGTTTGTCAAGTTTGAGTATTGCAAAATAAAAATCTAAAGGGTGTGAAGTTCTTTTTTACTTTTATATTACTATTATATATGATAATGTTTTTAAAAGAAGTTTGAAGGTTCATGAGATTGGTGATTCCAAATATAAGGTCAAATTTTCATGATGGAGAATTTTGTATTCGATATGGAATGACATATAACCATTGCTTTCTATATGTCCAAATTAAAAAAGAGAAGCTCCTATGCAACTTCTTCAAAGAAATTATTCGCCAAAGAGAGAAATATTTCTACATGCTTCTCCTTCCAATTTATATTTTCATTCCAAAAAGTTTCACTTTCAGAGAAATCATATTTCATCAACGAGAGTGCCGGATTTGAAGTGGATTCTGACATTTTTTTGAGTTACGGAACGTTCATTAATTACGACAGAGAACAAAAGAGTAAATGTCATATTTTTACTCCCTCTTAAATTTTCATTGAGCATACTTTTCTCTCTCAGAACGAATGGCCATTGTTTCGTGTAGAATTAATAAACTGCCTTTTTCGTGAAAAGTTGCAGGCATATACCTTTTCTAGAGATTAATAACCCTTGAAGGAATATAAAAGCAATTGTTATCTGCATTGAGAAAAAATTACCGAATTGAGGGAAATACGTTTCTTTGGTTTCTTTTCTTTGTATGTACCATACACTTCACTTCACTTCACTTCACTTCACTGGAGTAAATATTTTTCAAAGGCAAGAAAGTCATGCCTGGAATCAAATAAATAATTTATTTGGTCATTTTTGTTTATAACTAGGAAATATTTCTTTGCCGTAAATGTGAAATGGTTTCTTGGAAGCTGAGCACCTAGTTTCTTTGAACCTTTCCTAACCCTGAAAAATATTTCCTCATCTCAATGAAATCGATTTTTTAAAGTGATAAAATATACGTATTGCATTATATTTATTAGAATTGATGTATTATAGAACTTCTAAATAAACCGTATATTATAATTTGTATCTTTAGAAATATTAAAATTTTTTGAACAATTGTATTTTTTCGGTCAATGGAATATTTCTTTGATTTCAAGCTACACTTATTCTTATAAATATTGTTTTTTTCAAATAATTTTCTCTTTTATTTGGGTCAAGCATTCGGTTCTTTGATACAATTCATTTTTATCAAGATTGTCATATGCAGAAACATTTACTCTTATTTAAAACATATAGTTTTGTTCCAAAGGGTCAATATTTCACTGCCTAAAATAATTATTGATTTGATTTGATAATTTCATACCTTTGGTTTAGATAAAACCATTCTTTGCGTAGGAGAAATGTTTTGTATGACGTCTTCAATACAATTATTTCTTCAAATCAAATCAATTCTCATTGGTTCAAAATATTTTTTTCTCAAAGTATACAAAAATGTAATTAATTTGAAAACTTCAAACAAAAACCAATCAAAATACAAATAACCTCTACTCTTTTGTGTTCTGCATCCTCATAAACAGGGTGAAATAATTAAATAAATGTTATTTCTCTCCTTCTTGGCACATACGATATTTTTTAGAACAAATAGATGATTTCAGACATTCCTCGAAACAAATTATCAAAAATTTAATGAAAAATTAATGGAAATTCTGGGTAATTCACTGTAATTTCACAGGTAAGTGTGGTAACTTACCATTTATGGTCATTTTACCGGTGAATATGGTAACATACCATAAATTATCCAAAATTCGTTTTCAAAAATCTCCATCCAGAAATTCATGAAACTTTTCGGTAATTTATCGTAAAATGCGAGCTCATATAAGTTCGATTTCCATTATTCACCTCTGACGTCACTTTTCAGTCCCTAGGGAGTGAATAGTAGAGCCTTAGCCCCGCTTCATAGGCTTCGAAAAAGACTAAAATCATGCACGTGTCATAAAAAAATAATTAAACAAGCAATGGCTCTCATTGCAGCTCTCACTATAATTTCCTTAATTCTTGTAATAATTATTATTTGTCATCTTCAGTTAAAACTTAATCTGCTTCTGAAGGAACTTCAATTAATTACGTTAGGATTATTTTTTGAATGTCAGGGCTCCCCCCCCCCTTTGTAAGAAGTCATAATAATTATGTGACCCCCTCACGCTTTTTGGGTAGGATTTTTTTACTCCATATATAAACAATATATCAATTATTTATGTACTGTGAACGAGATTTCCAAAAATTGCAAGGAATTTCCAAAGAAATTCAAAATTTTCCAGATATTTTAAACGATTCCAAAGGATAACAATAAATTTCAGAAGTTTCAGAGATTTCAAATGATTTTGAGAACATTTAAGATTTTGAGGAAATTACCTAGTACAATTTCAGAAAATATATCACGTTTTTCAAGGAATTTTACAAGATTTCAAGGGAATTCAAGGGATTTTAAAATGGCTTTCAATGGATTTCACAGGATTTTAAAAGATACCAAAGTATTTTAATAAGATTTTAAAGCTTTAAAGGGGTTTGATAAACTAGCAAAATATTTGTATGGATTTTAAAAAATTCAAAGGGGCTTTCGTGATTTCATGGGATTTCGAAGGATTCTGAGAAGTTTGAAAATGCAACTGTTTTACAGAACCTTTTTTTCATTCCTGTTGAAGTTCTGCTTTTCCGTTTTCAAAGTTAGCTCTTTTGGTGGAAAAAATTGCATTCTTTTGGTTGAATATTCAAATATTTTTGTAGAAAATAATTCTGATTTGGTTGAGGATTCAGAGTATTCGATTTCAAATTAAAATCTTTGTTGGTAGAAATAATAGCAACTATTATATTTTTCTTGAGAATTCATCTATTTTGGTTGAAAAATAGTGTATTTTGTTGAAAATTCAACTAATTTGGTAAAAATATTAAATAGTTTGTTCCAAATTAACGAACACTATTGTTAAGGGTTTTTTTTCTGAAGAGAAGGTGAGAATTCATTCACGCACTGAGTGTGGAACTCGACCTAAAAACAGTAATACCTACTAAACTCACCTCCTCTTCCTGCCAACCCATGTCCTCGGAACCGCTTATCACATTACTTTAAGGACGTGGGGGTAACGCCACTAAGCCGTGCTTCGGCTTTCGATTTCTAGCCAACTTGGCATTTCACCTCTTTACGCCCAACCAGGGTGCACGCATCGTCCTCAGCAGTGTGGTGGTACCACACAACGGGCTCGTCGGCCTTCGGCATCCTGGTTGGGTATATTAGGCTAAGCAGCGCACCCTTGAGGCTCCTTCACTGAAGCGGCCTCTCGGAACGCCCTGCACCTCATCCTTCCCGATTAGTGATCAGTCCGGGGATTCCCATATTTGGTGGCGCAGAGGTAGCACTGTAGCGTACCTTCGCACACCGCAGCCCTATGGCCCTCTTTGCCACATCTTCTACAGGCTCTAGTCCTGTCTGGTCCAGCACAATTCGCTGCCACGTGACCTAAGTCCAGGCAGCGAAAAAACCGTACAACCTCCGTCTTCTTCCTAACCCTGCAGGACATCCAACCAACCTTCAGATGTCCTGTCCGGATTAATCGCGACGCCAGTTCTTCGTTAAGCTCCACGTAGGCCTTCAGGTGCCCCCTGAACGCCCTTTTCCTCATGCTGACTTTCACGTTCCCCGGATCTATTCCTTCCAAGTGACCTCGCACGGCGTCCTTGACATCTTCAGCGTCTGTTGTCGAGCCCAAATCGAGGACCTCGACTTCCACGATCGGAACAAGTTCCCGCACGAAATTTCCGGCTCCAACTGCCTCCCTGATGGCGGAAGACAGTTTCGCCCTACCGTCCGTTGCAGGACTAACCTTTATGAGGAATTATTCCTTTCCAAGTGTCTCGGACACCCCTGATTTTAGCACCAGGGGTGTCCGGTTTCACCTTTTTCTTAAGGTCCCTAAGGACCTCAGCATAGCTCGAACCCTGAGCCAGTTTCATTAAGACCGCCTCGGGTCGAGCTCTTCTCTTCTGCTCCTTTTCTTGGAGGATGTGGGTGCGGCTGAAATCGCCCCCGCATTATTCTTCCCTGGAGTTGAGGACGCTGTTGCAATAGTGCGCGTCCTAGGCTTCTTCGTCGCTTGTTTGGAGGAGCCAGCTTCAACAGGACTCAGAGTGGACTCCCTTTCTCGCTTCCTATAATGGTGAGTGGGAGTTTCCACAGTTTCTTCCATCTGAGTCCCCGTTTGGCTAGTCTCTTTCGCCGCTTCGCCCATCTTACTCGTCTTTTCCTTCTTTCCATATTTATACGCGACCTCCCTTCCAACATGCATAATCGCGCCTTGGTACGAAGATTCAGCGTAGCCTAAGCTCATTGCCAGCTTTTTCATAAAAAGCTGTGCCTCCTTCAGTCCATACCTGATAGGCATGAACATATTACGCTTTGTGCTGCATGAATCCTGCATACTGTCCAACACATCATCTAAACCCACATAGATTTTTCGAGCCTGCTCCATCCTTTCCTCTGCATACGTTTGATCTTGTCTGGTCCACGACTTTTGCTTGCTGTCCAGCACTTCCGTTACATCAAATTCTCCTCCCAACTCCTCACACGCGCGTCTGTGTAAATTTTTGTCCGACGTCATCTTATTTCCAAGAGTAGCTAGGGAAGAAAAGGTTCACCCCCACAGAGCCCCACATGCGGGGTTAAGGCCTGTATACTCTAGGAGGCGACCTGGTATCCTAGAGACACCATATGGAACACCACACCCTAGTGCCACGCCTTGACTTGGGGGACTAGTGTTGAGAGTATTGTAGAATGTTCAGCTATTTTGTTCAAAGTTCGTATTTTCTGGTTGACAATTCAACCATTTGGTTCAAAGTTGAACTACATTGTCAAAAATTTAGTTGCTTGGTTGAAGATTCATAATTTTAGTTAGACATTGATCTCTTTCTGGTTGGAGATTCAACTTTTTTTGGATGGAATATTCAAATATTTTTCAGAATTGTTTCTTTTGGTTTGAAATTTAATTTCTTTCAGTAAATAAATTTCATCCTTTTTAGTTAAAAATGAAACTGGATGAAAATTTTACTGAAAAATCTGTCTTGGTTGAAAAGTCAACTCTTCGGTTGAAAATTCATCTTTTTGATTTGAAATGCAACTATTGTGTTAAAAATTCATCTATTTTGTTAAAAATGCAATATGTTCACTTGAAAAAAATTCCGAAATTGGAAACATTTTAGCCCCTGATACTTGAAGTTGTTACATAATTCCAAAATGGATCTCTGGTTCTAGATGAATACAGAATTTAATCAAGTCAATTTTAAAGTATAATACTTATGAGCATTCTTCTCTACAGTCATGTAAATAGTATTTTCAACCTTTTCCTGAGTCGAAAATTATGGTCTAAATAGTACCGTAAAAAGGGGATGTAGGTTTGCTAGAAATCAATACGTGAGTTCTGAATTCAACATGAAATTCAATACGAAAAATAATTTTTAATGACTGATGAAAATAAATTCAAGGAAACAAGTAATTCTGGCGATCCTACCGAACAATTCGGGAAAACGAAACTCGTTCAGAATCTGATACCGCCGGATGTTCCGAGTCTGTTACTCAATCCGAATTTTATTTAAAGTATATATTGTTGTTCACTTGTCCGAATATATTGTGTATTTTTTATTTTCGTTGACTAATGCTTATTTTGTTTTGATTGAGTTTTTATGAATTATCATCTTAGTTATTTTGATATTTGAATAATAAAATTAAGGAAGTGAAAAATGCAACTTTTTAAATAACATTACAGAAAAAACAGAAGGTAAACTTTACATCGATTTCCGACGAAAGTTTCGCTGCAACAAAAATTAAACTTGTCGAATAAACTTCACATGAAATTAAGATAATTCCGTGTTCTTAAACCATCTCGGAATAATTTGTCAGTTGTTTGTCAGTAAATAAAGCGTCTTCTGCTATGTAGTTCACAGCAGTGCAATGAACAGTGTGAAGTATGGATGAAATTGGTCTGGAAATCAGGACACGAGATTTTTTAAAACATTGCACTTATTACCATTCCATTTTAAAAATAATTGCACTTATCGCGGACGAATAATTACATATTTTTGATGGTTGTCAATTAAGCACTCGACAACATTCGAAAAAGTCGCCATATTTACTATGATCCTAACCATAATTCACAAGTTATGAGATATGAATTTCCGTTTTGAAAGTTTCGAGCTGAGGGATGAAAAATAATACCGATTGCATTGGGACAAAACTTTATTTTTGTTCAAAACTCAGGAAAAAATATTCTTTCACCATGAGTGTATTTAGATATTATTCTTGTCTGAAAACTATTCAATTAAATCATAAAATCCATAAAAAATGTGTAATGATGTTATTATTCAATTAAATAGCTTTCTCGAAATGAAAAATAATATCCAAATACACTCATCTTGAAAAATCGGGAAGACTGAAAAATTCTCGAGACTGCAAAATTCCTGAATTAGAAAATCTCCGAATAATGAAATTCCTGAATAGGAAAATTCCATGATAATAAAATTTCCGGACAGTTTATAATATTACCAAAATGAAAAACACCCGAATGATGAAATTCCCGACAGTTTATGATATTACCGAATTATGAAATTCCCGAATTTAGACAAATAAAAAAAATTTTTCATGAATATTATTTATTTATTAAAAATACAATGATCAAATATTTTTATCAAAAAAATTGTAATTTTCAAAGTTTCTGAAATTACTGCGTGAATCTTGAACAACAATTGTTGAAAAAATATATTTTTGGATGAAAATTTTTGGACGACTGAAAAATTCTAGAAAATAAAATTCATGACTCTTTCAAATTCCCGATTTGGGAATTTCCCGAATAATACCATTTTTAAATATGTAATAAGCTTCCCTAACTGGAAAATCCCAGAATAAAGGATTTCCGAGCTTAGGATATTACCAAAATAGGAAATTCCCAACACTTTATAATATTACCGAATTTGAAAATTCCCGATAGAAAATTGCCGAATGATAAGATATCCGAACTGGAAAATTCCTGAATTATAAAGCTCCCGAAACAATGGAAAAATGGTTTTCAATCAATATTATTCATTATAAATACAATCATCAAATATTTGTATACAAAAAAATATTTTTTTCTGATCAAAGTTTCTAAAATTATTGTTTGCATTCGAAATAAAAATTTTTAAAGAATTTTAGGATGAAAATTTTTGGTCGATAGAAAAATCTTAAAAAATAAAATTTCCGAATAATATAATTCCCAAATAATGAAATTCCCGAATAAAAAATTCCCAAACAGTTCATGATATTACCTAAATGGAAAGTTGCCGACAGTTTATGTTACCGAACTTTAAAATTCCCGCTAGAAAATTGCCAAATTATAAAATATACGAACTGGATAATTCTTGCATTATAAAACTCACAAAACAATAAAAAAATTGTTTTTCAATCAATATTATTTATTTCTTAAAAATACAATAATCAAATATTTTTCTAAGAAAAAATATTTTTCTTCTCCAAAGTTTCTAAAATTATTGTATGAATTTAAAATAACAATATTTGAAGACAATTTTCATCCAGAAATATATTTTTTTTAATTATTGTTATTTCAAAGTTAACCAATAATTTTAGAAACTTTAAACATTAAAAATAATTTTTTTCTTGATAAAAATATTTCACTATTATATTTGTTTAAATTCGGAAAGTTTCTAATTCGGATATTTTATAATTTGGCAATTTCATTATTCGTGAATTTTATTAATCGGAAATTTTATTACATATTCGAAAATTTTATTATTCGGGAATTTCCCAATTCAGGAATTTGAAGAGTCGGGAATTTTATTTTCCAGGATTTTTCAGTCCTTCAACTTTTTTTTTCAAATATTGTTACTTTGAATTCAAATACCTAGATCCGCCACTGAATGTTCCATCTTTAAATATAATTCGATTCCTACTTTTTGGTTTTGTTCCTAACCTGCAATACCGACTGTGGCAGGAAGTATATATAAAGTCTAATTATTTTTAAAATAACAATTATGTAAGTAAAAAGTTGTTCTAAATCTAGTGTCCTGATTTATAGCTTTTCACGTACACTTTGCCGTTCTTCCATTGCTGCGAAGGACGTAGCAGACGACAGCTTTTATTCCATCGTAAGATAAACTTCCGCCAAATAGCATGTAATCTTTAACAGCTGAACATTTTACATGCAACAAAATCTAACTTCAGTTTTTTCTGTGATAAGGTTACTTTGGCATCTAATAAGTATGCAAATTACACGGATATTGAAAAATATAGTTCTCAGAAAAACTGACAGGAAAACAATATGTAAAATAGAGTGCAGGAGTGTGGAGAATCATCGATATGCTGATAGAGATTTTGGATTCTACACCGGAAGACTTCTTCCTCGGTGGCGGTGAATAATTGCCCAGACGCCTCCAGAGAGAGAACGTATATGATGCATTACACCTACGTACGATCTGTAGGTAGGAGTGCTTAATCGAGCTGAGGAAGTTGAATAAGGGTACCTTTACTATAGTATCCACAATCGATACTGTATTTTGGGGGCAGAAAGCAATATCAAGGCGATTTCGCATAGGAAAGAAATTCCATTCTAAATCTACAATTTATCTACTGCATTTTTGTCCATCTATCACGAAATGCATGAACACCAAATGCATGAGCAAATGTGAGTCTGTTCAACATATGTAGATAGATAAACGTTTATTTTTCGGTCTACCTGGCTTGATAAATTGACTTGCTTACACCGCCATGTTTACAGAATTTCGTTGGAATGAATAGGAAGATTGAGACATTAATCTTTACAAACTAACATCCATCCACACCTTAACCTTACGACAATATTCACAGTGCACTTATATCTACTTCCTCTCCTCTTTAGAAATTTCTATTCTCCATTCCTCTTCCTCCTTCCTTCTCTTCTTCTCTATCATACCCAACACCTCCTCCACACATGCTACCGCCCTCTGGCCACCTCTTCTATGCATCAACACCCCATGCTTATCTCACTCCTGGCCATCTCCTCACAATCATCCAGCCAGTATTCCACCCTTGCATATATCTTCCCTCAAAATTCACACATCCTTTACTCCCTGGGAAGCCAGAACCTATTGAAACTTTCCATGCAACCGCATCTCATCCTCGATATAAGCTCCTGACTTCTTTTCTCTCCTTTTTCACACAAGTATTGCCCTCTCTTTCTTGGAAGAATTCATCCATAGTTCCTATTGAACCTTGACTCTTTTATTTTCTCCTCCCCTGCTACCTTCTCTTTCTCTCTATATCTCCTCATGCATCCTTCTCTCTTCATCCATCTGCCCATTCCTTCAGATATACCTTTCTCTTCCAACCTTCATCTCCCCATCCCCTCTCCTTTTCACCTTCTCCCACCAACACTCCCTAACCAAATTACTTCCCTCCTCTTCTAAAAATTTATCATCATACTTACACGCCCGACTACCTGTTAGAATCCCTAAACTGATTTTCCCCGTCTCTCTCCTGGCAATATAATTGAGTGTATTTCTTGCTCATCGAAGTGTCCACTCCACGTACCTCTCCTGTATCCTATTTACGTTATTACTTTCCTTTCACCCCCACACTTCCACTCTATACAATAGCACACTCATCACCAGCGAGTTGAACAATATCATTTTCCTTTGAAAACCTTCTGCAAACAACTCCTTTCCCAACATCTATACCTGCCTCATCACCACATTTGCTCTCCTAACTCTCTCTTTTGTACGGCCATGCATTCCCCTATTTCAACGTATATATGTAGAGGGAGGGGGGGGGGCTCCCCTATTGATTCAGGGGAACTTTCCAAATCAAATACAACAGAACGATAAATTGCATTTCATATATATTCTTCAATCATAGTGTTCACATTCATAAATAATCTGGAAGTACGATTTTTCTATGCTGTTTTACACGGGTTACATTTTTTGCATTCTCATCACAATGAGAAGGCATTGATTTTATGTGAAAAATGACTTTCGTGGATTCCATCGAATGTCGAAATTTTGAGGTCCCCTGAGGCAGAAAAAAATAGTTTTTACGTCGGTGTCTGTCTGTCTGTTGTTGTAGTCGTTGTAGTCATTGTCGTCGTTGTCGTCGTCGTCTGTATACCGGATGACTTTTGAAAGACTATTCGGATTGGATTGTGCTTTGGCATACAGTTTCAGGGACCAAAAAGAAAGATCGAGTTCGTTAGCCAGCTATTTTCGATAGAAATTCAGAAAGTTGAAGCATTTTCAAAATTTTTCAGGCCATTTTTTTCAAAATTTAGAAATTCCATGGACGGCTATCCATAGTACTCAAAAATTCACACAATTTATCATCACGACTTTTTCCGATGGGAAGAAAATTGTCAGAGTTAGAGCATTTTAAAAATCCCCCAAAAAAAAGAAAATTAAGATTTTGAGCGAAAAAAAGCACAATATGAAAAAAAGTCAGGAAACAAAAAACGTTACTGTTTGAAAGCCCTACAAGAATGTCATGACAACTTTTTTAATTTTCTTGAAAAAATCGTGAATTAAAATTTTGATAGCACAAAAAATAATAAATTATTAGATTCTCATCATCATGAGAAAGTATTGATTTCATGTGAAAAACTACTTCCGTGGATTCCATCAAATGTCGAAGTTTTGAGGCCCCCGGAGTCAGAAAAAATAGTTTTTACGTCGGTGTCTGTCTGTCTGTCGTTATCGTCGTTGTCTGTATACCGGATAACTTTTGAAAGAATAATCGGATTGAATTGTGTTTTGGAACACAGTTTCAGGGCCCAAAAAGAAAGATCGAGTTTGCCAACCAGCTATTTTCGATAGAAATTCAAAAAGTTAGAGCATTTTCAAAATTTTGCAGACAATTTTTTTCAAAATTCGGAAATTCCATGGACGGCTATCCATAGTTCTCAAAAATTCAAACAATTTATCTTCACGACTTCTTTCGATGAAAAAAAAATTTTCAGAGTTATGGAATTTTCAAAATGCGCCCCCCCCTCAAAAAGAAAGAAAATTAACATTCTAAGCGAAACAAAGCACAATATGAAAAAAAGTCAGGAGACAAAAAACCTTACTTTTTGAAAGCCCTACAAGAATGTCATGACAACTTGTAAAAATCGTGAATTCAAATTTCGATCGCACAAAAAATAATGAATTATTACATTCTCATCAGCATGAGAAACTATTAATTTTATGTAAAAAATAACGTCCGTGGATTCCATGAAATTTCGACGTTTTAAAGGCCCCCTGAGGCAGAAAAAATAGTTTTTACGTCATTGTCTGTCTGTATGTCTGTCGCAGTAGAAAAGGAAATCTCGTTATTTATCTAAAACAAATTTGTTCATGTACACTTTGTAGAACAAATGCAAACAAAATTATTGTGAAATAGAGAACAAATAATAAAATACATTTGCTCTATTTTGTCACAATATTTACAAAAAATCACGTTTTTCAAATATGCTAAAAAAACACGAATTGAATATTACTGTTTTCAATTCGTAAGATTTGAAAAGCTGCGTGCTACACTTTTGTTTTAAAATCGGTCTAAAGCTGGTCTCATAATTTGTTCGCCTAAATTATATCTACAAATTTCTTTTCATCCATTTTTTTATAGGACGCGTAGTTTTTTATTTAATCGTGAAAAATAGCATTACAAATAAAGAAGTTGAAATTTGTTCTTTATTTTCCTATATCTGAATAAGCAGTTTGGAGCCGAGATATGCAGATAATAATATAGTATATATTTAATATATTGAATTTGAAAATAATATAGAAAAATTCGCGTATTGCACAAATTGTATTCGAGTGCGAAGAACGAGATACATGATGAGAATGTGTTCATTAAAGCCGAAGGATCATTAACAAAAGAGAATTCACAATCACCAAATTACTACTGTCGAATATTTCACATTTAATTGTCAAAGATTTTGTAAAAACGTGAGGAAGTACAAAGACCGAGCGCGTAGCGCGAGATAAATACGTTATCGAGCGCGAAGCGCGAGAAACAACAGTCGCACGCCCTAGGCGCACTCAAACCTTCGAGCCGCGCGCTCAGCGCGCGATGAGGATGGCCCGCGTAGCGTGCAGATTTTTTGTTATAAGATCATCTATTTAGATTGAAAATTAAACTTCCTGGCTTAAAGTTGAACTACTTCATCAAAAATGCATTTTTTTGTTGTTGAATATTCATAATTCTAGTAAAAATTCAACAGTTTGGTTGATAAATATTTTTTTTGCTGAAAACTAACCTTTTTGTTGAAAATCAATTTTTTGAACATTTAAATTTTTTGAAAGTTAGAAAATTAATCTTCTTAGTTGAAAAATCAACTATTTGGTTCCAAATTTCTGATTTCTGTTAAGAATTCGTATTCTACATATATAGTAGGAAATTGATCTACTTGTTTGAAAATTCAATTATTTGGTTGAAAATTGAATTGTTTTATAATGAGATCGTCTTTTTTACTTTAAGATCCTACATTCTGAATAACATTTTTTCCATCAATGACAAAAAAATCTTTCTATGTCGAGGATTCAAGTATATTATTGAAAATGCAAGGTTTTGTAGTTGAATTTAACTGTTTGTCATTTGAAATAAAAATCTTTAATTGGATAAAATATCAACTATTACTCCCTCCCACCCCCAATCGACTTATTTATTTTTTATTTTTTTTTTATGACTTCTTTTGCCTCAGTCGGCAAAAACTGTATTACAAAGGTGGAGAGGGGGTTAAAAAATGACGGTATTCCTTTTTTTTGAAAAAAATATTTGATCGGATTAATTAGTTGCATACTGTGTATTCAAACGGCAATTTCTGCAAATGAAATACACCAATATTTATTGATCATTATTCACTCAATTATTGATTTAATTTTTATTTTCAGCGTGCCAATTCTGAGCAAAGAATAAATATTTATCTGGAAAAAATTTCTTTCGTTTAAAGAAATATAATTACCTGATCTATACTCATGGATGAATTATCTTATTCGAATCCGTATTCATAGTTTTGAAAAATCGATTTCATTGAAAGAAGGAAACATTTTTTTGTATTAAAGAAATATTACCGAGGAACTGATTTCTTTGAGGGGAGGTATGAAAATTTGGCGAGATTATTATTATTTTTAAAAAAGTGAAAAAATCTCTCTGTTTCCATATCTTTCCCTTTTTTCGTTCTAAAAATTCTTATAGATTTTTCAATGTGATAAATTTTAATATTTACATACCTTTAAAAGTTTACTTTTTTACTGGGCTCCATTTTTTTTCTCGTGGATGTTTTTGGTGAGATTTCACTTATGTTTTAATACAAATCTTTCTTAAATAAGATACTTGTTTTGATATAATAAAAATATTTTCGACTCAGCACTATTGTAATTGAAAAGATAATCAGACGCAGTTTTCATATTTTTCTCGATATCTATCTAACAAAGTTATGTTGAAAAATTTGCACAAATCGATTTGATAGTGTAATCTCCAGAAATAACTGGAGAATTAAATTTTTAAAATAATCAGTGGATAATCTTGAAAAACAATTAATGGATTGAAATTTCGCGAGACATAGCGTTAGATATTTATCGAACGGAGTGATGTTGATTTTTTTTTACAAATCAGTTCTATAGCTTCAAATAGAGTTAAATTTTTTATGTTTTCTGAATCACCTACATTTACTTTATGAAATTTGGATAATATGTAACTACAGAAGTTAATTTTTAGTGATGTTTTTTTTTAAATTCCTGAAGATTTGATTTTGATGTAAATCGGTTAAATATTGGCATAAAAATGAAACATCTCTAGAAATAATTGATGAATCAAAATTTCCTAACGTAAACACTGAAGCTTTATCTAGTCCATTTATCCTCAAACTTCTAAACGAATCGGTTGAATATTGTAGGCTGCAGGTCGACTGAAATGTTGAAAAGCCGAATTTTGTACATGAAAAGTGAAATATCTCGAGAAATAGTTATTGAATCAAAATTTCCTAAAAGCGGCATTGGAGCTCCATCCAGTCAACTCATCCTGAAATTTTGATATGAATCGATTGAATATAATATCCTACAGTTTGTTTAAATGCTAAAAATGATATATTTTTCATGTGTTATAAATCTGCTGTGTCCAGTTTCTAATAAAACAGACGATACGTATTCACAAAAGCTATTTTTTTCTAGATTTTTCAACCATTTCAAAAGGTTTAATGAAAGTCGATGCAAAATTGGCTAAAACATCCAATAAAGGTGTGGAAAGCGCCGTTTGGTCGAGAGAATATATTCGTGCTTTTTTTTTTTGGCAGCGATTCGCTACCGCGAATCTTGATATGAGTATGGAGTAATCCTGAAAAAATTTAACAGTATGTGTCTACATTGAAATTGAAATTTGAAAATCTTCAATTCTTACTTAAAATGCTTTGCATCGATCCATATTCAGGGCAAATGGTTTGTATGACGCTATAAATTATCGACCATCCCATCTGTTTCTTCTCCGTCTTTTTATTTTTAAGCTAAAGACGATATCTCGCTGAAATTTTATGAAACGAAAGGAAATATATCAGCGAATTTCAGTCCAGCCCATTTGTGTTTTTATTCATTGATTTTATTTATTTTCATTTCGAGTTAAAAATTTGTAAAATCGTGATATTTACACAAAATAAAAACTCAAATAGGCCAGACCGATGTGCGATAATACATATTCTGTAATTTTTCAAAGTTTTAGCGAGATTCAGGGTTGCTACAGAATCCCAATTTCGAATCTTCCTGACTTTCTCTAACTTTTACCTGACAGTCATAAATTTTTCTTTCGGTATTAAAAACAACCTCTCACCTACGAAATCAATTGAGAAAAATATTTTGTGCAAAATGTTGTACTTGTGAGCTAAGAAGACAACTTTTCCACATAGTTACACTTTCAGCTAAAAAAATTCATTTTCAACCAAAAAAGAATAAAATTTCAACAAAATAGTTTAAAATTTGACTAAAGAAATGAATATTTAACTAAAAATAATAATCTCCAATCAGAAAAATAAACTTTTAACCATATAGGTAAATTTTCAACGAAAAAAAATCAATTTTATACAAAAATAGACAAACTTTCGACAAAATACATGAATTTCCAACTAAAAATGATAAATTTTGAAAAACGAACAGGTAAATATTTAACTTGGGAGAATGAATTTTTAACCATAAAATGGTAACATTTTCAATTATAAAAGATCAATTTAAAAAAAACGGGAAGAGTTCAATTTTTCGTTAAAAAATGTACTTTCGATTGAAAAAATACAAGTTTTCGACAACATAGATAAAATTTTAATTCAAGGAAAGAAATAAAAAAATCAATTCTCAAACAAGAAGAATGATTTATTAATTTTCCACCCAAAAAGATTAATTTCCAATAGAAAATGGAGTAGTTCAATTGTCAACAAAACAAATAAATTTCAACACTGAATAAATAAATTTTCATTCAAGAAAATAAATTTTCCATTCAAAAAGTGAAATCATCAACAAAAAAATGAATTTTGAACCAAACAGTTGAACTTTCGGCCAAAAAGATGAATGTTTAACATGAAGATTAATTTTTTATTAATTATAGAAGACAATTTCTCAACAAACTACATAAATTAGGAACCAAATAATTGACATTCCAGTGGAAAGAGGTTATTTTCAACCAAATAAAATGAGATCAAATAGAACTGAAAAATATTGTCTTCGAAACGAATTTTCAACCAAATAGTGGATTTTGCTACTAAGAAAGATCAATTTTCAACAAAAAATGGAATACTTGAATTTTCGATCATGGAGATAAATTTTCAACTAAAATGATTAATCATCACCAGGACCAAAAGAATTTTTACAAAGTAATTTGACTTTAACGAAGTACTTGTATTTTCAAGCAAAGACATGAATTCGCAACTAAAAATGTGGAGGATGATATTTCAGCTACAAAAGATTTTAATTTTAAACCAAGAACAATTGAATTTTACAAAAAAAAAATACAAAAATTCAACAAAATTGTTGAATTCTCAATCGATGATTTGCATTTTCAACCGGGAGAGGGTAAATTTGTACGATATTAGATGAATTTTGAAACTCAAAAGCCGAATTATTAATTAGCGAGTTGAATTTACGACCAAGCAGGATTTTTTACTCCATAAAAAAAGAAAGTTTCATCTGAAATGTTGTATTTTCATGCCAAAAAGGCGAATTTTCTAGAAAGCGGTTTACTTTCCAAACCAAGAATATGATTTTTCTTAACAAAGCAGTTGAATTTTCAATGAAAAAAAATGATTTTGAAAATAAAACACTAAATTTTCGGCAAATTGAACAAATTTTCATAAAGGTTTTACCCTTTTTTAATTGAGGGAATTTACATATATGTTCGTTACATGAGTTTATAAAATCTTAATAAGATTTTGTGTGTGGGCTTCAGAGAAAATCTTATGGTATCTCACAGGGTGTGGAAGGAGTTTGAAAATTTCAGAAAATTTTAACAAACATTTCCTGATTGATTCAGCTTTTGCCTGCCCAGTTTTTGTATTTCCTGACTTTCCCTGACGTTCTGGAATTCTCTGACCTGCAGCGACTCTGGAAATATATTCTTCAGTTGCAAAATAAAAAGACAGACAGAAATACATAGTAAATACGTCAATTTATATATTCATAGAAGACCCTTCGCCCTTAAGGCTCTCAGTCTTCAGAAACTCTGAGTTTGAAACTATTCAAACTTATAATCAGACTTTTCCAGAAGATGAAAAACGATCAAGTGCAAAAACTTCGAATATTGAAGATGAATTGGACTGAATTCCTTCCAAATTGGATATTTTGATGATGTACTTAAAATCTCTATGATGTCAATTCCAATAATTGCATTGGAGATCAAAACTTTTGAAAAAAACAATCTGAACAAAATTGTGAGTTTGCTGATATTTCAGTATTGGCAGATATCCGCTTGATGCATTGATTCGTTGAAGAATATGTCGAGAATAAAATATGTATTCTGCGCTTCAGCAGAAAAAGGGTTAGGGAAGAAAATATCTTTCCGTTATATACAATATTTTCCAGCTTTATCATAAATAACTTTGTATAGAGTTGGCACTGCAGTTCTCTAACGAATTCTTAGATGCTGACATAGCCCCAGGCTCTCTGGCATGCCGAGCATCCGAGTATCTGACATGTACGTATGGATTGTTGTGGACTATCTTACACATCCAAAATACGTGCATCGCATCTGACTCAGAGATGTCCTCTGTATCACGAGTAATCCGACAACATTAAGTGTAATTAATTCAATATTAGTTTCGCATATAACTCGTGTAGTGATTCTGGAATTTCCATGTACATTGGTTGGCTATAATGTGAGTGGGGGGAGAAACCCTCCTACCACCTCATTGGCACTCAGGCTATGAAGCCCATTGTGCCATATCCGTGTTTATTCTCAAGGCAGTACACCGAATCAGGGCACCTTCACCGAGCTAGATCTCGGTGAATTGTCATTGTTTCCAACGGTCTGGAAATATGCCTCTCCGATGACGGGCGTACCCCATGGCATAGTGAATGACGCGGACCTCTTTTCATAGTAAAATGAGCCTCATCCACTTAGATTATTAGAAACTGACCATTGACTTCCAAGCGATAGATCCCTCGACTTTTAAAACTTTTAAAAGCTCTTTTAAAGCGAACCAGAGTTTCGGGTGGATTTTGATCCACCAAGGCGCCGGAAGAAATACATAGTTATTGCTTCAGTCATGGAGGATAACGGTTTATAAGAAAATGTATAATTTTTTTTATCAGGAAACGCTTACGGGTTCTGCTTACCCCCTCAATTTTTTCATTGGAAATACAGTGAATCCCAGAGATGGTGGTCAACTTTGTGCAACTTTTTTATTTCTATTTTTAAGAATATAAGACTAAAGGGCATACATTTCAATGAAACAAGTGCAAATCAAATTAAATTTCTAAAATAACTTCACTGAACATGACGTATGCATTGAGTTTCATATTAGACAACACCCCCTCCCCCCCTCAAACAGTTCCAGTATGCCCCAGAAAACTGTAGTTTATTGAAAAATCTCAACAATTTTCACTAGCTTCTCCTATAATGACATTTTTTATTACTTACCCTTAATTTTTAGAACAATTTTCTTAAATAATTTTTCCGACAAAATTGTATTTTTTTCTAAATGACATGAACTGTTTAGTTAATCGTTCGTATTGATTTTCGACATGTTTTTCGATTTGATTGAGATAGATCAAGTTATTCAGGAAAGGCATACATTTAGAATATTTTTTCGAAAAGAAATTGTTCAAACAAATAAACATTCAAGAAAAATTGTTGCTGAGTAATTAAACGTGTCAACGTAAAAGGAGCTATTTAAGTATGTTGATAAATTTACAAAAAACTGCACTTTTCTGCATTATTTTAGTCAAAAGTTATACTTTTCATAAGCGAAAAATAAATTAAACAATCAACAATGAAGTTTCCCTATTATTAAAAAGACTTTCGGAGAAAAAAGTGAAAAATGAATAAATTCTTCTGAAGCGAAAGTCTGTGGTACATTATAATTCAATATTCAATCAAAACCCATTTTCTACTTAATAACTGACATGAAAAAGTTTTAACATTATTAAAAATATGTAAATTTTAAGACAATTCCTATACTTGTGGAATATTTATCAGTCATTTTTTAAAAAATTCGAACAATATTTTAAGATTTTTAGAAATTTAATGAATGTTCAAATACAATTACAAATATGAAAAGATTTCAACAAATTTAAATCAATATGTACGTTTAAACAAAATTTTAATGATTTTCCTAAGATTTCTGAAAAAATTCTAATGGTTTTTTATGTTGAAAAATGAATTTTTATAGATTATTCAGAAAGATTTTAAAACATTCTCAAATATTTCAGAAATTGTCAGAATGAAAACTTGCATGGTTTCAAGGCCCCTAAATATTATTTTTAATGTTTCGAATTTTTCCTAAAATTTTGTAAAATCTTGAAACATAAAAAGAAAACTCTTTTTAAAATTGTCTACATGCTTTTTTGACGTATCTGAAATCTTCTAGAATCCTTTAAAATATTCTCAAGAATCCAAGAAAATTATATTTATATAACCTTAAAAACAATTGAAACAACTGAATGTAAGCTATAAATAATTTTTCGGTATTCTTATTTTTTATTTAAAATAGTTTTGATAATTTGATTGAAACTTTTTTTCTCAAGGGAAAAATCTTTTTTTGTCGAAAATTCGACGTTTTTTAGTTGAATTCAACTGTTTTTTATTTTAAATTGAAATGCTTTGGTTGACTCATCAACTATTACATATGTTATTGAGCATTCATATTTTTTGGTTGAAAATTCAACTACTGGATGAAACATTACTGATATGAATATAAACTTAAAATATGAACAGTATTTGAAATTTTCATTTTGTAATAACAATTATTTTTCCCTTAAAATTAAAAAAACTGCAGGAAGACGTAACGCGGGATTGATGACGCTAGTGAATATGAAAAATAAGGTACCATTGATCGATTTTAAAAATCTTCTTAAAGAACTGTTTCTTAATTGAAGGACGAAAATTGCTTCAGTTTTTTTCATTTCACAATATTTTGTTTATAACGGAAAAAATTTTGCGATCACATAGCACTCTAATCAAGAATTTTCTGCATTTTTGATGGTCAAACATTTCAAATTGTGAAAATTAAAAGTTCAGAACTCTAAATATTAGAAATTTCCGGCATAAAAGCTTTCATAGTGATCTCTATATATTTTTAATAATTCTGGCAAAATAGGAAATAATTTTCTCACCAAAAGGAAAAAACTTCCAAGTTTAGGTTCAAGAAAATATGTAAAAAACAGGACTTCATGTACCCACATTCTTAAAAATTTGGCTTTTGTGGCAAGATCTTCTTGGATGAAAAATGCATTTTCTTTGTTAATAAACTACTTTTTTACAAAGTCATTTTTTTGGTTGAAGATTCATTATTTGAGTTCAAAATTGATGTGTTTTGGTAGAAAATTAATTCTCTCGATAGAAAATTCATGTATTTGGTTGAAAATTCAAGTATTTGGTTCTTCACTAAATGAATCAATACTTTTGATAACATATGGAAAAAAATAATAAAAATCACTGTTATCCCTGTTTTAAGCTTTGAGTTTCATTTTTTCCATGTAAAAAACTAGTTTTCCTAGGTGTTTCAAAAATGTATAGTCAGAATATATTGTTCACATCTATCATTTGCCGTGATACATAACGCATTTGGCTGGAATGAGGATTTTCTACAATACTACTATAGTACCTAGATTTGCTTGTGTTGGCTGTCTCCCTTTTCCAAGTGTACGATACTTGTAACACATACATATATATATAAATTTCTCATGCACTAACTATAGTTATGAATAGTAAACTACCTAACAGAGAAATTAGCTTCACAATGAGAAACTTCTTCAGACTGCATATACCTAGTGAAGTTTTAAGTTATATTGCTGGATAAAACTTAAACTTCAACAATGAGCAGGCAACATCAAAGAGAATGGAAAAAGTTAAATTGAAAATTGTAGTTTATGATAATTTGATTTTGTATTCCAAATGATATTAATCAGAAATTGCATAATCTCATAGAATAAGCTTCAAGATTCAAAAGAAATTTAAGAAAAAAATAACAGGATAAATTTGTAAACCATACTAGATAATTATTCCAAAAATAGTACGAAGTGATCAAATGGGATGAAGAAGCAGATATAATTGTCGAAAAAATGAATAGGATAACAAATTTTCAAATAAAATTAAAAAGTATATGGAATTAGAGTTGTTATTGTTATTGTCCATTATTATAAAATTGTTAAAAACATAAATAGGATATAAACTACTCATAAGGACCAGAAATAACAGATAGAGTGGTTCCAAACAGAAACAGGTCATAGAAGAGAGCTATAAAATATAAACGAAAATGATAGAATTTTAGAAAGAAGGTATGAGACGGAAAATTATGAAACATGATAGAAAAAAAACTAATAGTAAGAAAAATACACTGTAGATATAAAATCGGAAATAATATGATAAAAATGCTTAACAGAAATAGGACAAACTGACCACATGGAATAGAAAAGTATAGAATTTTAGGAGAAAGAAATATGATGGAGAATTACATAATAGGATAGAAAAGGATAGAACTGATGTAATAAAAAAATAGGATGAAGTGATAAAAAATAAGATCGAATGGACATTATATAATTATTCCTTCTAAAAGTCCTATCTCAATTTATTCTAAATTAATTTTATTCTATATTTCTCCGTTTGAAATATTCTAAGGAGAGAAAGTACAAAGCAACAAAAAATAATTAAATGAATGAATGAAGAAAATGAAAAATTATAGAATATTAGGAAACAAAACTTTAGGGCAAAAAAATACAAAACTGAATAGAAAAAATATAAGAATAATGGAATGAGGAATACCACAAGGTTATAGAATTGGATAGAAATGGACAAACCTTTGATAAAAGTGATAGAATGGAATTGAGCATCATGCATTTATTTGTTGGAAGAGGAATGGGGTACAAATATCATCTGGAACGGAAAAGGATAAAATTGTTGGGAATAGAAATAGCATAAACTGATGAGATATGATAGAAAAAAATAGAAATTGTGAATAGGGAAAAGAAAATGTTATAGAAGGTGATAAAAAAGGAAATGAAGAAATAATGTGATAAAATGAAAAGGAATGGGGTCAAAATATTTGAAGCGAATAGGACATACTGGCCAAATACAATGGAAAAGTATAGAAATGTAAGAAAAAGGAATAAGATAGAAAATAACTGAAAATTATAGAAAAGAATGGAAGAACTTCATAAAATTGGATAGAATGTTGAACATTGTATGATATGAATTATTATGACATGAGAGTAGAGGATAACTCTTGGCAAATGAGTAATAAAATAAATAGCGTAATGAAACTTAAATTAAAAGTATGACATTGTTCATTATGGAAAAAAACAAAGTGATAAAATAGAATATGAAAAAATAGATTTGGCCTCTAAAATGGAATAGAAAGATATAAAACTATGCGAAAAGAAGAATAGGATATAAAGTGAAAAACTAAATTAGAGGGTAAAATTGTACTTAATTGAAAAAATAAAGACTGATAAGACAGGATACAAAATTATGTAGTTATTGGAAATAGAAATAAATAAAATAATTAAATTAGACAGAAAATGATGAAATTTCTGGAAAGAGAAACAGGATAATTACAGGTAAACATTAAAAATTGATAATTGACAATTAACGATGGGAAATTTACGAATGACTATTGACGAATGATGATTGACGAATAGCGTTCCACGATTGACAATTAACTATTGACGTTTTTTGATTGACGATTGACAATAACCAACTTACGTTTGACGATTTTTGGTTTACAATGGTAGATTGATTCTTGATGCTTTCTGATTGATGATTCAAGTTTTCTGACTGGTGGTTGACGATTGAGGATTCAAGATTGATGATTGACGACTGAGGATTGACGTTTATTGATTGACGATTGGAAATCTACGTTTGTTGATTGACAATGGCGAAATAATGATTTAAGATTGAACAATGACATTGAAGATTTTCGGTAGATGATTCAAGATTGACGATGACTATTGACAATTTACAATTAGCATTTGACTGTTGGCGCTAGACAATTGAAGATTGAGGATTAACGATATTTTATTCTACTTTTTCAAGATTATGTAGTATGGAAACAGTTGTACAAATCCACAGAAAAGGAATAAGAACACGAGTAATTTTACATTGAAGAAAGAAGATCAGAATGGTTCATTATTCTAATAAGAATTAGAAAATTGAATGTAATATAACCAAATTGCTTGATTTGACACAATAGAATACAAAAAGCTTCGAATACAAACACAGATCATTTCTGTCATTAATTTTTTTTTACTCCTTTCTTTACATATTTCCAACATTTTATTCCTTCTCCATCTTTTTATTTGCCAAGAAAATTATAACACACAAGTTTGTTGGCACAATTGATAATTTTAAAGCAGACGTTTGTAATTCGTTTTATTTTTTAAATGTTATCCCTAAGTACATAAAAGCAGCAAGTACTTGAACTGCAGATTATTTTCATTTCGCAAGTTACATGCATTGAGCTTCCAGGTAGCCTTAAAAAAATGTTATGACATAGATGCAGCTGGTAACATCTGGTGGCTGAGTACACAGAAGCGGATTACTGCACTTTCATACATCTAGAAAGTGCAGTAAACTTTTATGCTGCCGTCACTTTCGCTATGGAAGTTTTTGTGACTAGGGTCATTTACTAATGCAATTCGAAAATAAAGCGTTTCTTATGGCCTGTCCATTCAAATTCTCTACTTTCAAAGTGAAACGTTTGCAGAGTTAAAGTTACATTGCTAACTGTTCATTACTCAATATTCGGAATCGAGTTTTCCAACTTCGGTGTCGCAACTTGTACTCCCGTAAATTACAGGAGAAACTGACCACCTCAAACTATCCTTTGAACTGCGCATAGTATATCACTGAGAAAATAGAGAATCGATTAAATGAAATTTTTTATTCTATCTGAAAAAATGGGTGGAACGAAATTATCAAAAATCTCGCAAACATACTGCATGAATATGACTTTAAGTGGCAGCTATCAGTTTGTTGTTTTGACTTTTTAAGAATTTTGCATATCGCAATTTCCAAATGAGGAACTTTAATTCTTAAAACTTATTTATGAAAGAAAAGCTTCAAACTATGAATACCTCTTCAATAATAAGGGCAACAATATTATGTTCATAACATTTTCACCAAATGTTTCAAAAATAACAAACGGATTTCATTCATAACGCCTTAACCATGCTCCTTGAGGTTATATTTATTCATATTTTAATAAGAATCAGAAATTTCCTGCACAATTAATTTAGTAAATAAAAATTTCCAGTCAAGTAATTCTGTTGGACGATAGAACTTATTTCTGAATGTTAATAATTAACCCTATGGATGAAAAAATTTTAGAAAAAATGCAAATGAATTTAAGTGATGTTTATAAGTTTTTGAAGATACAAAAATAACTTTCTTTTTGAATGGAATGTAAATTTTTGAAGATTTCAAAGAGAAAAATTGAAAACTTCCCAGGAATTTGAAAGGTTTCAAGAAAATAGAAAATTTTGCTTAAGATTCCTAAGAACATATTGAATGAACCTTTATTTTACAACACTATTTTAAGAGAAATTGAAAGATTTCAAAACATTTCAAAAGATTTTTAAAATTATCAAAAATGGATCCGGAAGATTTGAATGTAATTTTTATAATTTTGCAGAATTGTTTCAAATTTTAAGGAAACGTTCGAATCATTTCAAAAGTTATCGAGAAGTTTTTTTTTTTAAATCTCAAAAATAATAAAAAATTGCAACAATTTAAAACGAAACGTAGATTCTTGAAGATTTCGAAATGAAATTTTGAAGTTTTTCAAAGATTTTGAAAGCTGCCAAGATAATAAAACGATTATCTTAAGATTCCTAGGTATATTCAAAGTATTTTTTTATTTTTGACAATTAATTTTAAGAGAAAATTTAAAAAGATCATAAAACATTACGAAAGATTTCAAAAATTGTCAAAAAAGAATTCGGAAGTTTTTTAAACAATTTTAGGAATACTTTAAGTCCGTTTAAAAGATATTTAGAAATTTCTTAAATTTTGAAGAGACTCAAAATATTTTAAAACTTTGAAAGTTGTCTGAACATTTATAAAGTATTCTTTAATTTTTTTCAAGCATCAAAGTTTAAAATGTCTTTTAAGCTAATGAAATATTTCCTGAAATTTTCTAAAATTCTGTAAAATAGAAATTCTTAGAACTCTTTTCGAGAAGCCAGGGAAAATTATATTTATATAGCCTTGAAGGGAAAAAAATGAAATTAAAAAATAAATAGTTATTCGAAATTTTTATTTAGTGATGAAAACGATTTTTTCCTTTAAGTTTTAATTTGCCTAATAATTTGCCTAAATATTCTGGTCTGAAAAGTCTTCTTTGGTTAAAAGATTACAATTTTGTTAAAATTTCGTCTTCTTGATTTGAAAATCTATCTTTCTGGTAGAAATTCCATTTTTTTCTTCCTAAAATTTTAAATGTTTGGTTTAAAATTAAAATCTTTTTTTTTTTTGCTGATGATTCAACTATTTTGTTGAAAATTCTTCTTTTTGGATAAATTCAAATTTTTCTGATATACAAATAAAAACCATTTTCAGATTAAATAGCAACACTAGTATTTTTCATTGGGAATTCATCTTTTCGTTAGAAAATTCAATTACTTTACTGAAAGATAAACTACTTTTTCCATAATTCACTTCTTTAGTTGAAAATCCATCATTTTAGTTGAAAATTTATTGCTTTGGTTGAAAATGTACCCACATTGTTAAAAACTCGCCTTTTGTGGCAGGAAATAATTCTTCTTGGATGAAAAATGGGTCCTTGTTTGTTAGTCTACTTTGTTAAAAGTCAATTTGTTGTTGATGATTCATCATTTGAGTTCAAAATTTGTCTATTTTGATAGAAAATTAATTTTTTTGATAGAAAATCCATTTATTCGTTTGAAAATTCTAGTATTTGGTTTAGAATAATATTCTTCATGAAAAAATCGCGTTTTTGGGATTGAAAAAATAAAACTTTTTGGTAGAAAATTTATTTCTTTTGAAAGATATTTAATCTCTTTTGGTCGTCATATAACTGGTTGAAATATGAACTTTTTGGTTGAAAAATTGACTATTTTGTTAAGTTTATAAAGTATAAAAGAAGATTCACAATTTCTAATAATTGTAACTTATGTTTGCGTTTTTCATCGAAAATTGGTATTTTAAAACAGAAATCATTAACAAGATTCCCTATTTTCAACAATTTCAGTTCATGTTAATTACCGTTTTGAGCCGAAAATCGGTTCTTTCAAACAAGAATCATTATATTGTTAATAAAATCTACAGTTTTAAAGAATAATAAATTTTGAACAATTTTAAGTAAAATGTTTCTTCTTCTTCGGAAATTTTTTTTTTTTAATAAAAAATTGTTAGATTTTGAAGATGCAGAATTTTGAACAAAGTTCGTTTTTAAATCATGACAGCTTTTTTTACCGGAAATCAGCATTTCAAACAATTTCCAAAATACCAAAATTACAAGTTCCAAGTTAGAAAAACAAATTTTGTTTTAGCGTTTCACAACGCAAATCGTTATTTTCAGTAAAGACTAATTCTATTTGAAAAAAGATTAAATTTATGCATACAGTTGTAGATTTATGCTAAGAGGCTTCACCGGAAATCGGTACAGATTTCGTAGAAGATATCTAATTTTACAAGAAGTGAAGGTTATATTAACATGTTTAACATAAAAGCAATTATTTTAAGCGATAATAATTGAATTGCAAAGAAGATTCACAATTTTGAATAATTTTTGTTATGTTACATATGCTGGTTCATTTCGTCGGAAATTGATGTTTTAATTAAAAAAAATTGTTTGATTTAAAAGTAGATTCACAATTTCGAACAATTTTCTTATGTTGATGTTTTTCGCCATGAATTGATATATTTAATCTTTAAAAATCATTATATCGGAGAGGAGAATTACAATTTTTACATAAGTTTATATTATGTTGGCATCTTATACCAGAAACCGATATTTTTATTAAAAAATCTTATGTTCGCGTTATCGCCGAAAAACGGTATAGATTTCAGAGAAGATTTCCAATTTTTGAACAATTTTATTTTGTCTTACAAAAAGAATTTACAGCTTCAGAATTTTCTTCCAATTCACTCATTTCAGTAATAGGATATTACCATGCTTGTAATAAAGTGAAGTGATAAAATGCGCTTCGTACCCATTCTAGAGAAAAAGCTTCAAAAAGGCAGCGCTTCGAGTTTGTCACAGAAAATTCTGGGCTCGATTCCTGCTGCCTGTATTCTTTGTCAATTTTTTTTATTGCAATTGACTATTAAATTTATTGGAATCAAGCGGAAATATTCCGAAAATCGGTTATTTGAAACAAAAATCATTAGACTTTTATAAAATAAGATTTACAATGATAAGCAATTTTATATTTTATTTTTAAAATTGGGCGAGACTAAGAAAATAATAATTGTACGCTCAGTGCTTGTATTTTTTTCTAGCTAAATGAATTATTATGTATTCGTATCGATTAATTGTATTAAATATGAGTTCTTTTGAAAGGGTTTCTGTATGAAAATTGGGGAAACATTTGTTTTGACTAGCGGAATTTATTATTCTTTAAATAATACAATTTTCATTTATTAAAATAATATTTCTATTGATTTTTGGGAATAATGGGTATCCTTCCAGAAATATAAACTTGAAATTATTGCACTTGAGAAGCTTTGTTTAAAATTTGTGTCAGTATATCCAAGAACGGAAAAATTATTACATTTTTGAACAAAAAAGTGTCAGCTTCGCTACACTTCTCCGTTCTCTTTGTAAAGCGAATCTCGTATCTGTGAACTTACTGCAATTTTCATCTCTGTTTATTTTTATTGTGGGAAGACTTTGTATATTTCTATTTTAATGTCATTTAGATTTCCAGTTGACCTGGTTAAGTGAGAATTTCCAAGTCTAAGAGTACGTAAATTAACACTGTATCTGACTACAACTGCATCGCTGAATACGAATCGTTTCTTCACAGCAGCAGATGTTACATACGTACATTTTAGGAATTTCATTAATATTAAATTGCAAATACTATTTATTATTACAGGGCTTTATGAAATTTTAATATTCGTTTTTTTTTATTCTAAATTGAATTTTGCTACACGTAAAATTGTTAAATACAAATAATAGGTAGAAAAATATTTCAGAAATATTTTGAAAATTGTTTGAAAAAAGGTTAATAGGTCCTGCTAAATTGGAATAAATAATTCTGATTTTTTTATGATAAGTTATAAATTATGTTATACGATCGAGAAAATAATTATTCTAAGATTTCAATCTATTAGACGAAATTAATTAATTAATATTAATTAATAATAATTTATTAATAATAAATAATATTAATTAAATAATAATAATTAATTAATTAATATTAATTAATTAATTAATTAATTATTAATTAATTAATTAATTAATTCCGCAAATTTGTATTTTAGCTAGCTGTGAAGTGTCCATTTCAACTGTTACGTACCAGTCTGACTCGAGCCAGTTGCTACTACTGCAAATAAGGGTCCTTCAAAATGATTATTTAATGATTATATAATATAGTGTTTAGACGAACTAAATTATGCAATTATAATTGGTTAATAAATAAATCAACCCAAAACAATTAACCGTGTCAACAAAATCCGCAAAGTAAATGAGTATAAATATTTTATTTATTCATGTTAAATGTAATTTAATTTGTGAAGTCAAGTACAAATAATAGATAATTTGATCTGTTTGACAACAAATTAAAATTTTGAAGGAATGAAAAGATAAAAAAAGCATTTCGCGAGACTGTAATATAATAATTCATTATTATTATTATTATTATTATTATGTTGCCACACATATGTTTATCATACAAAGACAATAATAAGCCTACCAATTACATTATGCTTTGAAAATGCCAATTTCTCATTACACAAAATAATATTATTTATTAAACTAATTAATGGACCTAATCCCTTTTTTTTAAACACTTTACATGAGTGTTCTACTGTTTGTACCCAGATTCATTTTTTTTATTTCCCAAATTTGATTATTTAAAGAACATTTAAGAAAAATTTGAAAAACATGATTTTCCCATTTTCAATTAATGCCATCCAAACTTGCTTAATAAGTATTGTGTAATAATTTTCATCAAGAATCTGGTGAAAAATCAGTATATAATCAGTGTTAGATTTGTGTATGTATATTTCACAAATTGTTAATTTGTTTATATAAATTTTAGCCTAACTCTGTGGAACATTACATCCAAAATTCCTTCCTTTTGAAGATGAAATCGTTAACTTTTTGGTTACACACATTGTGCCAAAAACGCAAATTCTTAACTTGCTTATATTTTATTTTCTACCATTGTAATTATGCCATGTTGTATGATGCAGAAAATTCTGTATTCGGGTGCCGTGCGAGTCTGAATTTTTTTTCGTTTTAAACAAAAAGTTAAGATGAGCATTATTATTTTTTAAGTTACGATTTTATTATAAAATTCAGATTAAAATCTAAACCTCCTTTACTAACAAATATTATTTCGATTATTGGAAAGAATGAGATTTAAGTAGAACTTGCTACAATTATAAAATAAAAATAAAAAAATAACATTTTTAAGCAAATATATACTATAAAACCTGTTGCATATATTATTGAATAGTTCAGAAACATTTTTTATTAAATATGAAATAATTACAATTATAATAAACCTCTTTTCACGAGAATTTAACGACTTTTTAATTGTCTCAAATCAAGTTAATAATTGTGGAACAAGTATTTTTAGATGTTTTTTTCTAATGCCAGAAATGTCTTCAGTAATATATAGAATGTTTTCTAGAAATTACATAATTTAAAAACAAAAATGTATATCTTTATTTGAACCTTAATTCTGAACTTTGTCATCGAATAGCAAATCAAAGGGATTTTACATCACTTTTATTTTTGTTGAACAAAAAAAGTTCGAGGATTACATGATACCGTGATGAAGGATTTTATGGATAAAACAAAGGAATAATTACAATTGTACAAATGTAAATTTAAAAAATTAATAAATCGTGTTTTCGGCTCAAGAACCTATTCAGTGATCTCTAATTTTCTTCTAAATCTAACAACAATATGAGATCCTTATTTTACCAAAATAAAGTTATTTTTGATTCAAGTTTTAGAAAATGCAAGAAGAAAAAAAGTGTCTTCAGACATCTATCTAAATCAGTGAATCGTATGATTATTCAATACTTGATGAATTTACTACTTTTGATTTTTTTTTAATTTTCAATTAACTCTATCTTAAAATCCTAAAGATTCAAATTCTCACTTTTTAAGATATTTTCCCCATTGGAGAACATGCTGATGTAGGGCTGATAATCTTCCTTTCAAGAATGACTTATCGCTTTGTATTATAATGTAAAATCTTCTAAGTGAGTCGAGGCAGAAAATGAGTTCTGTAAAAAAAAGTCTCTAGTAGAACTCATACTTTGGGTTCCTTTGAAAATTTTTAATTTCTGGTTTCTTTTCAGCAAGAGAGTTTCCTCTTTGTTGAAAAGAAAAACACCGATCCTTAAAAGTCGCCAAACTGGTATTGTTTTGAGTTACAACAAAAATGAGAAAACGGAGAATGAGAATTCAGATATGTTCATATTACATTTTCACACTTGAAGTATTCTCATTTTGAGAAAAACAATCTCATTTCGAGAACATAACAAATCAGCTGCCAAAGAAAGATCCCACTTTCTTTCTGTATGCTTCTCTTTTGGAACCAAAAATCGGCTCTGATAGAAACCCCAGTTCTTTCTGGCTACATATCACGTCTCTCACGATACAAACACAAACGTGTAAATATGTCAACTCAACCTGTCTCGATACCGAATTTATGAATTTCTAAAATGCAGATACTTCGGATTTCCAGATTTTCAAAGCTTTCACGTGAGTATTGATATTTACCGTTTCAGTCTGCCGAGCCGTGTCGTTATACAGGTAAGCTGGTGGATTCCTGCGCCGGGAGTTCTTGAAGGATTGGAAATTGAAAATTTCTTTTTAAGTTTTATTCGCCGAAGCTGCTCTACACATAGACAACTCGAAGTTGCTGTGAATTCCAGCATGTCGACTTTTAGATTACATGAACCTGAACCTACCTCCTTCCCTCTTTCTATCTTTTCCTCTATATGGATTCTCACAGAACGTTCTTTGGAAAGTTCATTTCTTATTTTTTCATTCTCCCCGTTATCAATATCAATTCAATTAGCAGAGATATCAGAGATCGTTGATCTTTCAAGCAACATATCGTCAAAATATTTTTATGTGAATTCCATCAAATAAAATGTGACTCGAGGTCTGCACTACCATAAGAAAGGTTTGGGTGGATTGACATTTTTCAAAATAAATTTGTTGCTATCATATTTCTCATAACCATACTCAATTGAAACGTCTATATTAGCAAGTTGAACAATTTAAAAATTCATGAATAAATATCTATTAGTGGTTCCTGTCAGTATATCCATTTATCTTTTTGATACAGATCTGAATCCTTTTGAAGTTGTTGTTCACGAAAGATTGTTGAAGCTATAAAAACTGATATTTTACAGACACCATTGTACAAGTTGTAGCATTCATGTATGAGGAAGAAAACGGAGAATCATATTGAGTGATGAAAGAAGAAAAAATATTGACATCATCAGAAAGTTGAAGATAGTTGAGACCAAATTGTACATTATTCATATTTATTGTGGTAGGAATGTTTCCATAAACAGAAAATTGTATGAATAAAAAAACATACCCTGAAGAAGGTAGATTCGATCAAATCAATTCGTTATGAAAAAACCTCAGCTATTCAAAGTTGACAGGTGAAATATTTTATAAATAATGGAAATCCCAGGAAAAGATGCTGGATTACAATAATTTATAATCCGTTAAATTTTCAGGTACTCCTAGTGACTCGTAGTAATTAGAGATACTCATATTACACTTGTGAGTCATAAGTTATAAGAGTTCTTTAAAGGTAAAGTAAAGATGTCATGTGATATTCTTACCCGGAAAAATCAAATTATTTTACAAATATTGCAGTAAAATTGTAAATTTTTTTTTGATCTTGATTTGTGAAATGAAGAGATATATATGATGCTTAAGCTTTATATATCTGTTCTGAATTTCACTGAATTTCTATCTCTTTTGAATTATTTCGATAGTAAACCTTTTGTCAAGGTTTTGTTCGACGTTAAAAATTCTGACGTTTTTAATTGTGAGATTTTGAATCTCTACAGGTCCGTCAGATATATAATATGATAAAATCCAAACATGAAATTCTATACATAATATTTATACTGTCTGCTTTATTTATTAATTCTCTAAAATTTGGAAAAAAAATTTCATTGCGAGTATTTTCAACAGCGAAAAAGTTGCAAATGTTCCTTCTTCATCGTCAAGGTACATACAAAATCTATAGAAAAAATATAGAAATATATAATACAGCTTCAACTTGTTTATAGTCTCACAATTTTAATTTCGATTTAAAAAACGTTGAGATATTAAAAATTGAACAAAACCTTGATAAATGATCAATTTTAGGAATTATATAGAGAGATGAAAGTTCAATAAATTTCGCAACAGATGTCTAAGGCTTAAACATAATATATCATAACATCATTTGACAAATTAAAATCTAAAAAAAAATTTTAAGTTTTCTAGAATAATTTGATTTTCCCGAGTAAAAATATCACACGACATCCTATAATCTTCAAAAAACTGTTCCAACGTATAACTCGTGTCACATTTCGACCTCTGATAGCCACCTAGAAATGTAACTAATTATAATTATTTTTATCCTACGATTCTTATTAATATAAAATATTTTTTCTGCGATTTTCGAATCGCCTAGGTTTGTCCTTGAGGAATTATTTTGATTGAAGCTAACTTTTTTGAGGTGATGCTCTTTTATTTCTAATATCTTTTTTCTAAAATTTCTACTATAATGAATATAAATAATTTATAATTTTGTCAACTATCATCAATTTTCTGATAAGTTAAATATATTTTCGTTTCTTCATCGTTTGATATATGATTCCTTGTTCTTCCCCAATACGTGAATTATACTGGTTTTACAATAATATTTGTATAATATTATTTTCGTGGTAAATGAGTATTCAAACAACATAAAAAACCCCATTTACTTGTAGAAACCACTAATGGATATACAGGTATTTATTCAACCAGTCTAACCAAAATAATGTTCTGAAATTATTATTGTTCTTATCTGGTGAACTTTTTAAAAAATTACAATATTTCAAAGAAAATGAAAAAAATGAAACCTTTATAATTTCTAAATAAAGGCGTTTGAAATCCAATAATTTCTAGATAAAAGCGTTTCAAATTCAATAATTTCAAGCTAAACGTCTTTAAAATTGAAAAGAATTTCAACAGAAGCTCTAAAAATTATAAAATGCTAGGATAAAAATTTTAGGAATTGGATAATTTCATTAGAAAGTAGTTGAAATCAAACCGTTTCTAATTAAAAGCATTAAAAATTTAATAATTTCGTTTTGAGTTGAAAAATCTCGAAATTTAATGATTTAGATTGAAATTTCCAAAATGGGACAATTTAAAAACATTCAAATTTACCTTTTTTATTAGACGAAAATATGTATAATTTAACACTAATATTGATTAGACATGTTTTTTTAAGATCAAGAAATAAATTCACCGTCTTTTTCACTGTTAAGAATAAAAAATATTTCATTATGAACCCTTGAAGTATAATTATTTTTAAAAAACGTTCAAAATAAAAAGTAGTTTTGAGTGGAAAAAATTGGAAATGAAAAAATGTTTACTATAGAGCGTTAAAAATTAAACAAATCCGACCTCTATTTGAAACTGAAAACATTTTTAATCATAAAGAATTGTGAAAATAAACATTTTTGTACTAAATGCTATTTATCACAACCACTCCTAATTTTAATGTTAAACGAGTAACGATACGTCGGTTCCAAGTTAATTGACGTTTCTTTGTATTTTTGAGAGCTGTAAACGATTTTTTTAATTTTTCTTCCAGATGTTGCGGACTTTAAAAAATAATGCAAATTTTTAAAATATCTGTAGGAAAGGCTGCACATCTTTTGTATGTTACCGACAATGTCATAAAATTCAAAATTAGCAAAATTTCTATACAGCGCTTTCAAATGCCTACGGAATAATCTTTAAATTTCCAATAATTCAATTTTTCAAATTACATATCAACAGAAGGGAATGATTTTAATACCTGAAGTTGAGAAGTTGTTCAATTTCCGTCCAATAATAGAGTTCTCAGAGCTTCCACTTAAAATATAAATTCTAATTTCAATGTAATTTATAAAAACTAATACTTCTACACGATTTTTGCAAGTTCTTTTTTAGATTTTTCTGATTCTGCGTATTTAGTACTCGCAGTACGACCAATAACGATTAGGAATAATAATAGGCCATCAGAAATTAACATGACGCTCGCGCACTCGTAAAGTGAGACTTGATGACCATAACACTAGAAGGACATTTAATTATCGGTTGATTACGTTCCCAGAGATTTCAGAAACGTTAAATCAAATTCCGCCTGAAGCATAACTATCTGAACTGAAAGTAAATTGATGATCAGGTATTTATAAAATTCCAAACTATTTCAAATTTATATGGCTCCTTTAAATTCTTTGAAATCCCCTTGAAATCCTATGAATTCAATAGATCCTCCTTCGATTTTCACTTTTTTTTAACCCAGCCTAAAAATTGAATTCACCTTATATTCTTATTGATTTTATCAAATTCTTATTCACTAATTCTATTCATTCCCATTCATCTGAATCCAACGTAATCAATAGAATATTTCGGTCTTTTTGAATTTTTTCAATTTTGTAGCCATTTGGAATTTACCCATAATTCTTATTAATTTATCATAAATTTTTTCAAATTCTTTTGAATTCTTAGAATTTGCCCTGAATCTTCTGAAATTCAATGTGAAAAAATTTTATTGCAATTATTTTCAACAGCGAAAAAGTTGCAAATGTTCCTTCTTTTAATGAAAATTCTGAAAAAATCATCGCAATAATTCATGTATGGCGTAAAAAATTGTTTTTTCTGCTGTTAAAAGATGTGTAATTTGATTTTTTTTTGCTTCTTCTTGATTTGTTTAATTCTCAATGATTTTTCCAATTTGCTTTAATTATTCTAAATTCACTCAATTCAGCTCAATTACATGGATGTAAACATTTGTTTTTTGAGTTTTTTAATTTACCCTGAATCCTTTTAAACCTATCTTGAATTTTTAGGCATTCTATCACATTATTTTGAATTCCCTCAAAATCTTGTAAATTCACTCTGATTTTACTAAATTCAGTGAAAACTTTCGGATTTTTCGAATTATTGAAAACAATTGAAAATTTAAAATAAATTTAAAAATTCAAAATCGCATAAATTTCCTAAAACTTCACCCTCTAATATTTATGATTTTCATCGAATTTATCTTATTTTTATTAAATTTATCTAAATTCACTCGAGATCTATTTCACTTATCGGTTTTATTTTTTTTTATTTTTTTATTTCATCCTGAAATCGTTCAAATTTACAAAAGTCACATCGTTACCACTTACGCTACTCAAAATGTAACTAGTTGCAAAAACTATTCAGAAGAAACTAGTTATTTCCTATCACTGGTTCTGATATTTGAATTTATGCTCAAAGAGCCTTGAATTCATCTAATTTATTTTAAAAATTAACCTCCACTTTTTTCATAAAATAACAAAGTAAATGCAAAGGAAAAATGGATGCAATTTAAAGTAATTCATAAATTAAAAAACAAGTGATAAAATTTTTTTGTGAAAGGTACCGAAAAAAATTTTTAATAATAAATTCGTTGAAGAAGTTGTTTGCTTGTTTTCTTTAAAGTACACAGCCTTAAGAAATATTTCATTCCTTAGACTCCTTCCTTTTGATTTACATAGCGGAAATATAGTGCTGCGTACTTTTATCTTGCAGGAATGTATTCATTTCGATTTTAATTAGTGCGGTCGGTTCAGAGGAAAGTAATTTCTTGGTAAGATTTAAATAGATGAATTTTACCACCGTAAATAATTAGGAATACAGAGAAGCAATTCAAGTATGTACTTCCTTAAGGAGTCTACAAGTGGAATACTTGAAAAAAATCTTGGTTACGATTTCTATTTAGGGAAATTTTTTTATAATATTTCAGATCAAGTGTCAAGGCTCTTGATACTGTCAACTAGCGATTTATATATATACTTCTTCTAGTATTTTGAATTTTCTCATGTTTTTCTGATTTTTACTGGGTTATAATTTCGCTCGGGAAACTAAACAAAAAATTACATTTTTTACCGTTTTTATTGATGAACGATTATACACTGCAATTTTCAAAATATTTTCAAAAACTCTTCAAATGGAATTTCATGTGCTTTTAATATTTTCTGATGGCTTTTTATATAAATCTATTTGAGAATGAAATTAGCATCACATAATTAACTATTATTTTCATGATTGAGAATTTCACTCTTTTCACTTGTTATAACTCTATTAGAACTCCTTATTCACTCTTTAATTGAAACTTTAAAAGTTTGCATGGAGGTTTAGAAAATAATCTTCCTCATCGCCTATAAGTTAAAACTTTTACCAATTTGATGGCATGGATAAAATCAGCTACACAATCAATTTTGTGGTAAAATTTAATTAACTTGTTGCTAGCTGGTCGTCAAGGACGAAAAGAAAGTAAAAAGTGCTGTTAGAGAATTTTCTCTAAGATTAACGATATATTCTTTTTCCCTACTTTAATAGAGAGACCTAAGTTTTCCTATATTAAGTGGCCATATACTTCTTCCCTACTGGAGAAATGAAATATTTTAGTCTGTAGGATCGTTTAAGACTCTAACCTGAAGTTCTAAAAATGTGTTCTTAAGAATTTAATCCAAAACCAATTTTCTGTCGTAGTAAATGTAAGCATTCAGCTTATCTCTTTAATTATGAAAGATTACTTTGAATCCTGATTCGTTAAATAAGAAAAAGTTTATTATTAGTGATTTCAAGTTAAAGTATATAGAATTTTCAACAAAATAATTGAATTCCGATCAGAAAACATTTTTAACAGGATAGGTGAATTTTAAAACCAAAAATCACGAATTTTCAGCAACAATATCATTAATTTTTAACAAAACAATTGCATTAAGAGCCGAACAGTTGAACTTCGAAATAAAAAAAAAAGATCATTTTAAACAAAGAAAGATACATTTTCAACCAAAAAATATGACTTCTTCACGATAAAAGATCAATTTTGAATCCAAACGACCAAAATTTTAACAAAAAGGCTAAATTTTCTACCAAAAAAGATGACTTTATCAAAATAGTTGAATATCCTGACTACAAAAGGTGTACTTCTAACAATATGGTCGAAATTTTCAGACAAAAGGAAACATAGAAAGATGTCTTCCCACCATAAATGATACATTTTTTTCTACCAAAAAGTGTATTTTTAACAAAAAAGTTGAAATATGTAGGCGGCAGTATTAGAAGGAATGGAGGTCCCGAAAACCCTTATGGGACACATTATGAATAAAGAAGACAAAATAGTTGAATCCTCAACTAAATAGATGACATTTTGAATAAGAGATACGAATTTGAAAACAAATAGTTGATACTTCTACTGAAAAAGATATTTTTATCAAGAATGGAATTTTCAAAGTTTTCATTCTGAAGAATGAATTTTCAATCTGCTGAATTAAACCAAAAAAGACGAAGTTTTGATCAAATAGTTTAATTTTCCACGAAATTTTTTCATTTTAGGCCCGACATAAATTTTCTACAAAACAGATCAATTTCGTACAACGTAAAATGATGAATCAATTGTGGAATTTTTTTAGAAAGTAGTTTAACTTCAAACCAAGTAGTTCGTTTTTTAACCGAAGAATACGATTTTTTAACAAAATAATGGAATTCTCAACCAAACAGCGTACATTTTCAACAAAATACATGCATTTTCAGTCAATTTATCTAAACAAATAGTTCATATCCCTAGAAATCTTAGAATTCTTTGGAGAACGAATAAAATCCTTCAAGTCTTGTGAAATCCAATGAAATACCTTAAAATCCCTCAAAATTTCATTTTATATTATTTATTTTTCAAAGTTCTCTAAAAATCCCTTAAAATCGAGCTTGAAATCTTTGGAAATCCTGAAAAATTCTTTCAATTATATGAAAATTCCTTGGAATCTGTTGATTATCTTCAAAATCCAGTGAATCTCTTAAAGTAATTGGAGGTCCTATGAAACATATTGCATCATATTGAAATCCGTTAAAATTTTTTTTCAATCATTAAATTTTTTGGCAACTATCAAAAAGGCTTCAAATCTTTCAATTCTTTCAAAATGTCGTAAATTCTTTGTTATAATTTCAGTTCCTATAAATCTTAGTTGTTGCGCATGCAAAGTTAAATTGATAGGGTTCTAAGTTTCTACACATTTGCATGCACTTTGTTGAACTGTTCGCTTGAAGTTAAACATGCCGATGGTACACTTTAATTCATTTTATTCAAATAATAAGAAATGCGATTCTGGAATGGAAGCTTCTGATGTGTTCCCTAAGGGTTTACATTTTGTTGTATCTCTTCCTTATTCCTTTACACACCCCCCACACACTTACTTGGTGGTGGGAGGGGGACCTACAGTTTAAGGTGGGTTCCGAACCACCAAGAGCAACAGCCTTGAGTACTTAGAGGACCTTTTTCTCTAGAAGTACCGGTCCCACGACTCTCCGGAGATGATCAACTCCCTTGCTAGGCAAGTGTTCACCCCATGGGCCACCGAGGCTCTTCCAGAGTGAGAGGCGGGAATCCAACCCGCAAGCCGACGGAGTGGGTCCAAAGCCTGTGCCTTAACCCCCACGACCATCGACCCATTCTTTTTATTTTTTATTATATTTTAACACCACCACACACTTACTTGGTGGTGGGAGGGGGACCTACAGTTTAAGGTGGGTTCCGAACCACCAAGAGCAACAGCCTTAAGTACTTGGAGAACCTTTTTCTCTAGAGGTACCGGTCCCACGTCTCTCCGGAGATGAACAACTCCCTTGCTAGGCAAGTGTTCACAAATGCGATTCAATGATTACATTAGATTTGTTACAGAACTTTTACAATAGTGTTGCCTCTATTGAGGATAACAGCGTTCTGGTTACTGACCGACGGTCGAAAGCTGAAGTCCCAAACAGTGACCCCAACTTTGGCATGTAGTGGTACTGCGCTTGTGCTAGCTATGCGCATGAGGAAAGCGGCGCGAATTGTTGTTGCCATGGTAACGGGTTGTCGCGCCGTGTTCCTCTCACGTGCTCTAGCGCAAGCGCAGTGCGTCTACATGCCAAAGTTGGAGTCAATGGTCCCAAAGCTGTCTCGTCAAATCACAGTGTTGCCGTATAAAAAATGACATTTTGGGACTGAAGTTAGAAATTTGACAACGTCGCAAGGATCTGATGTCTCAGGTTAAAAGCAGTCAACTAACAGAGTTACAGAGAAAGTTTATGATAGCAATTAGGTCTACGTAACTTAATGCAATCCTTGCAACTTAAAGACACAAAATTCCTTGCCCTTATAGATATAGCCAACGAAACGAGAGAAATTCAGCATCTGGTCAAATATTCAATTCTCCGAACCCGAACATTAGTACACTCTGCATTGTGATTTGATTAAATGAAGCTATTCAAGAATAATAGTTATTCAAGTCTTCAATTGTTTACATTTAATTATGTAAGCTAGTTTTCCATGAGCATGTGTATACGCTAATGGGGCTAGTTGCATATCTACTGATTCGTGGTTTCACAGTTGTGTCTAGTTTCCTGTATGCAGAATCAGCAGTATCGATTTATCAGTAGTGATATAGCTGCGCATATCAACGGTATTGATACATTAACATTTAGGCGGATTACAAACCTAAGAGCCACACGTGCCTAGCGTAATTCCGACGGAAACCGAGCACGGCAATTTCAGATGAAGCGGATCATTATCGGTTTGGAGGAACGGGAACCGAACACCGAGCACCGAGCAAGTAGATTCAGCAAGATGAGAAAACAGCTGCCTCCCCCTCAACTTCTTGTGGCAAAACAGCAGCCAGGAAAATATACTGCGACCTTTATGAGCGTCCTTTCACATCAGCGCATCGTGCATTGTAATATGAATCTACGGACACATACAAATTGGCTCGACATTTATAGTGGTACCGGAGAGTCTATTTTAGTCTATATGCTAAAAAAAAGGCACCTGCCATACTAAGAGATATAAGAATTAACGTAAGTAACAAAAATAAAGTATAAATAATTTTCATTCATTTCTATTCCGCTTTGTTGTTCATGTTTGATGTTCAAATTTTAAGGCCAGTATATAGATGAATGTATTTTTTTCGGCGGTATATGATAAATAATTTTCATAGGATAATTTTCAAGCGGAATAGGCCTTAATGAAAATTATTCATCATATACCGCAAAAAAAATACATTAAAAAAAAAGTATATTTCATGAATTTTCCTTTTCAAGTATATGAATTAGTCACAGTAGGTGCCGCGCGTCTACAAAACCGGGTTTCATAGCCTATTAAGGTGTTAATACATTTCCCTACTGCCCCCCCCCCCCCATTCCCCCTATCCAACTTCTTCCTTGTACACTTCCCCCTCTCTTTCCTTCCCCAGCTAACACTCCCCCTCCCCTATTTCTCTTTACCAGCCCTCACATCCCCTTGACTAATCACCCTCATGTCTCACCATTTAACATACCCTACCATCCATCAATTACACTCACATCTCCTACTTTCCTTCTCTAACTTCTTCTACTTCCCACCCCTTATTACTCCTCGCTTCACTTTATTTTCCTCAACTCATTTCTCTTTTTTCTTGTACTTTCTCCATTTCCCCTACATCCCATTCCGCCATTTTCCTTTACATTCCCTACTTCTCCCAAACTCAGTTCTTCACACTTCCGATCGCTCTTCCTACTTTCCCTTTCCTTATTTTTCCTCACTTCCCGTACACAGTACACACTCTTCGCTCAATTCCCCCACTTTCCCTCCATTCATTTCCCCTCACTTCCCCCCCCAGGCGCTTCCAAACATTATATATATTTATTGGTAATATTATTGCTTCCTGACAGAAAGCAATTCTAAACCAATTTTAATTTCTAATTTTAGATACACTTTAATATAATTGAATCAAACATGCTGCAAATGGTTTTTTTTTTCGCAGTGAAATACCCCAAGTAAAAAAAGCCCCATTGGGATATTGTTGGCACCCGGGATAAACTTCCGCTAATGGGCCTCGTCGCGAAAATGTCAAGCGTCGTGAATCAGATTTACTTTATCTCGGAATTGTATTAATTTCAAAACATATTTGCATTAATAACTACAGAAAACTTTTTCTTATAAATTAGTTTCTAACGACAGTAGGAAAAATATTTTAGACAGCTCTTATTCGTAATTTATTAAAATTTTAGGGGGGAAAATGAGATAAAATATTAATTTGTTTATTTAGTTATATTGAAAACGAACCTGTTTGTCGTGTTAAAACCTCTTTTGCGCGCTAAAATTTTGAAAATCATAAATATGCTTTGATATATTTTGAAGCGCATCACAAATTTTGGCAGTGCCAATTTTTTCAAATATCTCCTAACGAACAGATTTTAAAATGACAAATAAATATTGATTTTTCAATGAAGAAATGAAGAGTTGAAATTAAGTTGAAATCGGTTATGATGAAAAGAAGAAAACGTAATTTGAAATTGTAAATCGAAATGTACCTAAAATACAAGGTTATGAGAAAAATTAGTACGCAAGTAACAACTTTTCCTAAACCTTTTTAGAATTGCAATTGGGTACGTATTGTCACAAGATCTGATGGGACTATAGTAAAAAAAATATCTAAAAAGTCCAACCTAATTTTTATTTTGAGCAGGACTTTTTCAGGACATAAGTAACAGAAAAGTTCCATTTGATTTTTTTTCAAGCCCTAAATAATTGATGGGATGAAAGCACTACAAAAGTTATATTTCACTTTTTTCGAAACTTTTACAAGTGCTGATGGGATTTATATCAAGAAAAAGTACTGATGAAATAGTACTGAAGTACCAAAAGTTGAGCCTAATTTTTATTTTTACAAATCCTAAAACATTTTTGGGGTGAAAGTACTATAAAATATCCATTTCTTCTAAATTTTTACGACTGCAGATGGGAAATCTATGTAAATGGAATATACAAGATGATCCATTTTAATCTTTAATCCCAAATATCATCTAAACTACCCCATAAAAATAAAAAAGGATTCATACAAAAGTTGACCAGGACAGAGGGGGCATTTAACTGTACCATTGATTTTCACCTTGAGGGCAATTTCCAAGGTTATTTTGAAGGTCAAGACGATTTTTTAAAATAGAAACCCCTATTTTTGACTGCAGATTTGAATCAAGCGGAAAATTTTACGTCGAAACTGTACAATGGAAATTTTGTTTTTGTGACCTTGAAGAGGTCAAAAAACAAGGTCAAATGTACAAAAACTATCAGATGCCCTTTTTTTGAATTTACGTGGTTTTCTGGGGGAAGTAAACGTTTGAGATGCTTTAAAAAAGTCAATCTATTGTAAAAATGTGAAATTAAAAAAAAAGGTTCTAAGCGCTTTTTAAATAATTGACCTCGATATGACCTTCTGTAGGTTAAAATGAAAGATTTTAAAATACCAATTTTCACTTACACTTTCCCGTTTTTTACGAGTCCACAGTCTAAAATAGGAATTTCTATTTTAAAAAATCGTATTGACATTTAAATGGCCTTGAAAATTGACTTGAAGGTCGTGACTGACAAGATGGTCAAGGTCGTTCACATTTTTACATTTTATCGACTTTTTAAAATCATTTAAACGTTTGCTTTACCCAGAAAATCACGTAAGATCAGAAAAAGGTCATCTAATTGTTTTGGTACATTTGACCTTGTTTTTTGACCTTTTCAAGGTCACAAAAACAAAATTTCCGCGGTACAGTTTTGACTTGAAATTTTCCGCTCTATTCAAATCTGCAGCCGAAAATAGAGATTTCGATTTTAAAAATCGTCTTAACCTTGAAATGACCTTGAAAATTGATGGGGTAGTTTAGAAGATATTTGGGATTATAGAGTAAAATGGGTCACCTATATATTCAAAAAGGTGCTGCTGGAATAGGCCTGAAATACTAAAAAAGTTAAAAATATGTCTCATTTCACTAGGACTTTTGTAGTAAAAAATCATCCAAAAAGTCCCAATTTTTATTTTGAGCAGGATTTTTTCATGACTGAAGTACCAGAAAAGTTCTACTTAATTTTTCAGAAAAGTTCAAAATAGATTCTGTTTCGCCAGGACTTTTTCAGAACAAAAGCTTCTAAAAAGACTGTTTTATTTTCATTTTTGCGCAGGACTTTCTTGTAACAAAAGTACCTTAAAAGTCTCACTTTTTTTCAAATTTTACAAGTCCTTATCAATTTTTGGGACAAATGTACTGGAAAAGTCCATGATTTTTGAAAAATTTCACAACTGGTTGCAACTGGTTGCAATTTTTTTCCCATTTCACCAGGACTTTTTTTAAGACAAGAGGACTAGAAAAGTTCTATTTTATTTTATTTTTTTTCGAAATTTTTAGACATTCCGATCTATTATCCAAAATAATACTACCGAAATGGGGCATATTTTGAATGTTTTGGTACTTTTTCCCCAAAAATTATTTAGGTCTTGCAAAAATTTCAAAATACAATTAGGTCGAACTTTCCTCATACTTTTGTTCTTGAAAATTCCTGCTCAAAGTACAAATTCAACAGTTAAGTGGGATATTTTCAGTACTTCCTTTCCACAAAAATCCCATCAGCATTTGTAAAAATTTAGAAAAAAAATCGAACTTTACTAGTACTTTTGTCATTATTCAGATTGAAAAAAAAAACGTTCAGAAAAGTTGGAACTTGAATAATGATTTGTTTCATACCTAGTACTTTAGCGGGATCATATCTGGGATCCCAATAGGACTTTTCTTCATTAGGTAAAAATAAGTTAAGTAGAAAAAAAAAAGAAAAAACTTCTGAAAGCATTTCTATGTAATTTGTGTTGTAACGAACGGCTTGGTGCTAATTATGGAAATGTAAGCTTACGTTGAAACATCCAGTGGTTTCAAAACAATATCAGAGCCGTAAGGTAAAGAGCGAAAAAGCTCTACAATTTTTTAAACTGCATTACTAATGGCTTAATGCCGTTAGCACTCGTCCGTCATTAAAGCATTGAGAGAGCATTCATTAGCGCGAGTTTACTCGTCTAGAAGATTGTTTGTTGACCTCTTGAATGAACTCCATAATTCTCCAAGTATATCCGAAAAGGGACCTGCCGACTTCTATCTACGTTAATGAATTCAACTCCACCTTCTCGAAAATTGAAAGGAATCAGTTACCGTCAAATGGGGCTGAGAGGCATAGTGTGGGGTAAAACGGAACACCAGACATTTTCCAGTACATGACTTTATAATAATTTTCCTGGATATAAATGGGGGTGAGGCTTCACTCCACACTGTTCCTCTCAGCATTATTTTACGACGCCTATTCCTCATTTTTAGGGAATTAAATTTTTCGTAAAAAAAGATATCTTATTTAGTACATTCTTTTACTCACATTTATTAAAAACTAGAATTAAGAAAAAAGTATTTTTGTAACGAACATTATGACAGGAATTACCCACATGGTGCTTAATTTCATTTTGATTTTATTCATGATTTTGATTACGATCAATGAAGAGGGCGTGAAAAATCCTATTGAAAGTGTGCAAGACAAAATTTTGTGCGATTGATATTAAAAGAGTTTTCATTCATCGAAACAGATGAAGTAGAAATCATTACTTTTTTCTTTAATTTTTTTAGTTTAATAGTTCTTCTAAAGTTTGAAAACTTTTCAACGTGTTCGAAACTCACTATTATGTTACTGTTTACTCACATCAATATAGAAAAGAATAATGTTAGAATACTTCAAAATTTTCCAAAAATGTTAATTTATTTTTGAATACTCTAAAGAATTTTGAGAAATTAAAAAAATTTCAAAGAATTTCAAAGAACTTTGTTAGTTTTACAAAGACTTCAAGGGATTTCAAAAAATTGCATAAGATTTATTTGCGAAGAAATTCAAGAGATTTCCAAAATTTTGAAGTTGTAAAGAATTTAAGGTATTTCAAAGAGTTTCACAGAATATAAAAGATTTGATTGCATTTTTGAAGATTCAAGGGTTTTGAAGGGATTTCAAAGATTTCTAGGGATTCGAACAGTATTTAAAAAAAATGTTAATGAATTAGTTTAATTTGTTTTACATTCAAGAGATTTCAAATGATTCCTAGTTATTGTAATAGATTATCACGATTTCCTGAAATTTCAAAGGTTTAAGAGGATTTCAACTTATTTTTATAGAACTTTAGGGAATAAAATCAATTTTAATTCAAGGGATATGAAGAATGTACCTTGGAATTTACAAACTTTCAAAGAATTAAAATGACTCTAACTTATTCAACGAGATTTTTTTTGTATTACTCAATTTATTTTCCACAATTGTTTGCAGTACTGCATATTTTTTTATACCATTAAGCCGTTTCCCTTTCGGCGAGCCTCTAGGGGTAGGCGTGACACTACCCGATTCGGGTAGTGTTTCTAGGTGGATAGTTTCTTGTAGTAAAATAACTACAATAATAATAATATAATAATCAAAATAAATAATAAAGATACATTTTCTATTTTCAAGAAATTAAAACGGGTTTTATATACCCTCGCCTCCCAGTCAGTATTTCAGGGCCTACCCCCTTATTCTTTGACAGTCTCAGGTTTTTTTTGACCACCATTCTTGAAGAAAAAATATTCATTAAAAAAAGCTTTATGATCAATAATAAAGGACGGGACAAATCCTATCGAAAATGTGAGAGAGAAAACTTTGATTAATTGATAAAAAAAAGAGTTACAAATAGCTGATTTAGTCAAATCGGAGAATTTTTGTTTTTTTGATGAGATAACTTAGAAAATAATGCCCATTAAAATACATGATTGAGAGAAACTCGCAATTGTAAACTCGTGATTGTGCAATTTTGTATGAATTGAGAAAAAAAATAAACGCGCGGCGCCAAGCTTATAAATGCTCAAAAGTGTTTATTCTTTTGTTTGGTGCAAAAATTACACAAGATTTACGTAAAAACAATAATGAAAACTAAATACTGGAAACAATTCTAACTTAAAAAAAAAAGAATCCCCATCTATGGGGGTTGTTTATAGTTAAAAGGTATGACAATGATAGATATTTCGCTTCTTTCATAGTTCTCCATTCTTAAGGGGGTCATCCCGTGTGACGGTCTCAAAAAATCGATTTTTGTTGTTGCATAAATTCAATCTAGAGCATGTATAGAATATACTGTTGAAGTAATTGTCCAAAATTCGAAGTCGTTGGAAAGTTACAGCAGTAAGAATTTAAGGTGTTTAGAGCATGCGGCCGACCGCTCGACGGGCGGAAAACAAGAGCTATTGTGTACCTCCAGATATGTACCAGACTCGATTCTATTCACACGCAGATATACGCACACATATTTAGAGAGGCACTGCTGTCCTGAAAGTCCGAAACTCAAATTGAATGTAACGGTCCCTTAGTTTTGCTTTACAGTCAGCGGCGTAACAGCTATAACACCCGAACTTTCAAACGCGTTTTTCTCGCAACTACTTTTCTCAAACCGGAAACCATGATTTCTCAAAAACGGTTCAATCCATTGCTTCCAAATTTTAATGGTGCAATCAGCACACGTACGGCTATCGCCGGAACTAGGATTTTTGAAAAATATAAAGCCGTTTTTTTTCATAGAGAAATAGTCGCACAAAGTCATGAAATTTTGGGTCTTAATGTTTAAAACCAGATGAAAAAACGAATTTTCAAGATTTGAAAAAAATTCTAGTTCTGGCGATAGCCATCCGCCTATACATTAACATCCAATTTTGTTTTTCGATTTCTACTTGCCATTCGCTCAATAAAACTTGCGATCAAGATCATATTTTTGCATATAAAAATTCAGAGTCACTACTAAAGTCTAAATTGATATATAGTAAAAATTTTGAAGCTCTGTGTTTTTCAATTTCTCTACAAAAAATTTCGAAAAAACAAAACAAAAAAAGGCTGTCACACGGGATCACCACCTTAAATATTTTATAGTTATTTGAATATAATTTAGAGACATTTTGGATTCCGATTTTCACCCTTAAACTACGCTTAATAAAAATAAGAGGCAATAAGTGCGTAACGATTTTACTATACGTTGACACAAAGACCCTCAGAATTATAAAACGCTTCATTCAACATAATCACTTCTGAAAATTAAGAAAGCACCCCTTGATGAGATTGAAGACAAATAGCTTTTTTTATTAAAAATTTTTTCTTTCACCAAAAACGCAAATCAGTTATACGTTTCCTTGACACTCAGTTCGAAGTCACGTTAATTAAATTCATGATTGCTCATAAAAAATTTGCATGAATGTATAAACAAATGTACAGGAAATTTTGCTATGTTAATTTTTTGTGGTAATTGATGAAAAATTTTAATTTACATTATACGTGAAAATGTGTTTCTAATGTGTAAAATTGAAGCCAATAAAATCTTGACTCTTTTTTCAATTCGGAAATGTTTTATAGATTTATTTTTAAAACGGACGATTAAAGGTGATTCAAATTAGGTTTGAAAACTATGAAATATATGAGCAATACTTCTAAAGTAATCCTAGAACTTTCCTCGTAAGAACTTATGTGAAGATCTATGAATGAAAAAGAAGAAGGTAGTTTTTCTATCATCAGCACACATTTAGACTTATAGAAGGTCATTTTCAATTATTCAAGACGGAAAATATCCCAGGAGTACAAAAAGGAAAATTGTAAATTTTAAACCCCTATACAGAGTGTTTTTTCACTTTTAATGGTAGCATTCCTAATAAAATTTAGTTAAAATTATTTTCAATTATGCTTACCATTATTTCATTATCATAATCTTTCCTTTCATGTAACTCATTTGCCATTTTCATACTAAAAAACAGTTCGCCTGTTTTAGCGTTGAAAGGTGCAGGGTTCGAAAAATTTTGTGTAATTCATAGATAATTTCACTATTATCTTTACACCAAATGAAAGAAACGGCAACAAAAAAATTTTTTTTTTTTGAGCAAACCTAATCCTCCTAAGACTACAAAGGAACATACAGTACTAATAAATTACATTCACACACGAAAAATATGTATATATTTACCAATTGAACAATGATCATGAATCGTACAAACTTCAAAATAAAAATTTTAGGACAGTGTTTCATGATAATTTTTTAAATTAAATTTTGATGTCCTGCTTAACGAGGCGTAATTTACTAAAGGTCGGAAGCCACCTCGTCTACCTCTAGCCAATGAATAGCTTAATGTTCAATTAACTTCTACAAAGGGGTTTACCATCAGTTTTGAAATTGAGTTTTAGTGGAAAAAGTTTCCTTTATGAGCAGACAATAAGAAGCGTTGATAGTCAGATAATATTATATATTTTTCGATTCTAATTTAAAAATAAAGGTATACAATTCATTCAATTCAAAGACTGCAGAAATGATGAAGGAGCGTTTTTGAATTCCGGAAGGAGGCTACAATTTAATCAATTTAGAGTTTGCAGAAATGGTTAAGCAGCGATTTCAAATTTCATTCTACTGTACGTTTCACCCTACCTCTATTTTCTTTAGTACTTTTCCACACAAAATTTATGCGGTACCCAGGGTCCACCAACAATGCAAATTCTCATGAGGCAGGCACGGCGTGCCTTCATTATTCAAAACGTTCGCAGAACTATCTCTGAAAGGTGACAATTGAATAGGAAAGAAAGGTGGAAAAGATGTTCTCTCGACATCTGAATTACTTTCGCCAGTCCTTTAAGATTTCAATCTTGAGTGAAAAGAAGTGAATATTCAAGAATCCTATTGCAATACAAATTCAATATTAACTTTTATTTTTAAATATGGTGCAGTAAAAATGAGAAACAACACAGATTTAACTGAAAAAATTCCACATCAGCATTTCCAGGTGGAATTCGTATTCTACAATAATGAGTTTTCTCAAAAAAAATGGTAACATTTTATTACAATTTCTGAACTAGTAATCGCAGTGTTCTCG
>CAKNXH010001389.1:474876-517599 GCA_932178445.1 Andricus quercusramuli
GGTAACATTTTATTACAATTTCTGAACTAGTAATCGCAGTGTTCTCGCTAAATTCTTATTACAATTATATGTTCACAGATATGTTATATTGTACAATGACAATGATCACCATTTTTAAAAAATAATCAAACAAATTGTTAGAAACCAACAGCGAATCCCGTACAAAAAACTTATAATAATTGGACCAATTCCTTTGTGGAATTTCTTCTATTTTAATTACTGAAAGATTGATAAGTGTCAGAAAATTCACCAAAAGCCACTTTTCCATGTATTTTGTGTGGGATCCTTTAAATTAAACAACCAGCTTCCAGTTAAACGCAACTCGTTTCATTCATCAAGCAATTACAAATATTTATCTCCACATTTTCCAACGATGAAGATATTGAAAATTTTTAAGTTTCAAAATTGGTAAAGAATTGGAGGGCAAATGGAGAACCGCAAATTGATATCGATTAGAATACATAATTTTTCTGCTTCAAACTAAAGAATATTTTTATATCCATAAAGCTTCACTTCTGAAAAGATTCTATCGATCGAAGATCTTCGTATTTCAACAAATTCTAATAAAAAACAACACATTTAGAAACGAAATATCATTATTTTATGAACATCTGTATGCTAAGACCTTCAATTTCAGCTACTGCGAAGAAAACTGTACTAAAAGAACAACTTCCAAAGAAAAGATTTATCATGGTGATCTAGAAGATAAAATTTCCCAATATTTCTCATTTTTCAACCTTCGATAATAGAAGGAAATCATAATGATATGGCTAATTTACCTTCTTCATATACATAAACATAGCGAAACTTTCAAATTAAGAAATCCCTGGAAAAGATTAGGCTAAAAGAAAAACATCTAGTATTGTAAGCTAGAAACCGAAATTTCCCAATGTTGCTCATTTTTCATCCTAGGATATGTTAGGCTATAGCTTATTTCATTTTGTAATTCACTTCTACATTTCAAAACGTTTAATTAGAACCATCCCTGAAAGATACCAGAAAGAAAAGTTTATATTTTTTAATCTCAATGGAAATTCCAAATGCTTCAATTTGAACCGTCCGCGAAGACAGTCGATATGAAAGAAAAGATTCTAGCATAATGGTCTGTCTAATAGAAAATCTTCCAACTTCATAGTTATCTGCTTTTCAAGAACAACAACAAAAATTTTTCTGATATATTAAGAAATTCCAATCGAAATTTTTACTAGAAATAAAATTTGTTTCGAAACTATTCAAGTGAAATTATTGATTAGATGAAAATTAAAAAACTTATATCATTTTCTTATCTCATAACAAATTTCTTGTTTGCTTGAAACCTTCCACAATATGTAATAAAATTAGAAATTTTTTTCAAAATCTCCAAAAACTTAAATTTTGTTAAAAATTTTCCAAATATTTCCAAACGTTAAAATTTCTAAAATTTTTTTGAAACTTCTAAATATCTTTTAGAATTGCCTTAAAATCTTCCAGATTCTTTTTTGATAATTTTTGGAATATTTTGGAATGTTTTCAAATATTTTAAATGTATTTTTATGGAGCTTATTTTTTCAAAATGTTCAAAAATCTAGATTTTGTTTCAAATTTCTTGAAATCTGAGCAATGAACAAATTGGGAACAGTCACTAAAAGTAATATTTATTTTGTCGTGCAACAGTAGACAATTTTATGAGTAAACACGCCTTCATAATAGAGCGTCTAAATTTTGGTCCCTTATAAAATTCTGAATCAATTCATTCGCATCCTGGAATTGCGTGAATCCAAAATAAATAAAAAAATTTTAGTTATTGCCCAGTGTCAAAAAATCGTAAATTTCACTTGTTTATCAATCAACATAATATGCCCAAGTTTGAGAAATTTTGATGATTCTTTCCTTTATTTTATTTAGGAAAATAACTTTTTTCTAGAAAATTGGGAAACTTGAAGAAACCCCTGAATCACCAAAATAATTTTGAAGTGGATTTATAGAGCTTCTAAAATTTTATTTTGAAACATTATTTTCTCAAATATATAAAATGAAAATTCATAAAAATTGACGAATGTAAGGCGTTAGGAAAAAAGATTTTTTCTCATAAAATCCTTAAAATGAAATTAGGCATTTTTCGACGTCAAAAATTTACCATTCAAATACTTCGATGAAAAAATTTTGATTTTTTCAGAAGCTGTAAAGATTGAGGAGGCTTGATCATGAATTTAATCAGATATTGCATTTTTGAAAATTTGTCTCATATAAAATATTTTTTAGGTCAGTTAAAACCGATAATAAATTTCTAATTTCACAACAAAATTTTAGGTGACGTCATTTATTATATATATTTGGGTTCTGAAATGATTAATTATTATTTCTCATAGAAATATTCAAAAAGTTTATCCAGTGATGTGAATTTTTGCTGAAACATTAAAAAATCCGATCATACTATTTTCATATTTTTAATTGAATTAGTAGAGAAAAAAGTATTTTTTCATTGATATGCCTAAAACTAAAATGATATCTTTGACGTCTAAAATTATTATCAGAAGTTTTTGAGCTGAAATTCTGTAGTTTTTTAAAATCTATGGAAATTTAAATGAGTTTATCGCTATTCTTTATTCTATTCGCTATTCCTTATTTTTTTGAAATTGTGGTTGAAAAACGTATTTAAACCAACTTTATCTATTTGTATCCCGTGTTACGTAGCTCGAACGAGAAACATTGATTTTCATTTATAAGTTTCATTTTTTTATTCATATTTTATGCAATTATGAACACGAGTTTCCCGACTGCAATGGTTTCAGGATAGTTTCTTGTTATTATTCAAAAATGGCGACATAGGCTTTTTAATAATTTTACAGAACAAAATATATATGATGCCATGAAAAAAGGTAGTCAGGGACACGTTACCGGATGCTATATAATCACATTCAATTAACTTATTCTGATTCCGATTAAAGTAAAAATAATTAAGACGTAGATCATTGTGAAGCAAAATAGGTTCAATGGACCACTGTGATTAAAATATCATTCACCCAAACACACTTCCTTGCTGTTTTATTCGTTCATATTTTTACAGAATAATATAAAGTTTCTGTCAAAATAATCATCTTCCTAATTTGAAATATAACTTCATTGGGCTTTTTTATTGATTTTGAAATAACTGTGTAAAGCTCGATATACAAGACATGATGGATAAAAAAACTTGTATGGGGATTTCGTTTCTTAAAGTGACACTTGAGGACCAAGTCATTCAAATGATGTATAAAGCGTAATAACATTCCCAGCTTGAAAGCATGCTTATCGACGAGACTCTACAGTCAACCGCAAAGTGACGTTATTAAATCGATTTATCGATCCAAAGGATTTATTGAAATTCCGTGGTTGATTCACGCGCGAAATCGTTTAATCCAACGATGTATTCATTCACAGTGACACCCCGACATATTGGAGGAAGATGCCGAGCTCGTGTCCTCTTGCCATAAATTTCAATGCTTATAACTGACCCACCGCAGAGTTCTAGGTCGAATTTCGAAACTGGACGCAGAACAGTTATAAATCAAGCTCTAAGCACACCATTCTATTCCTGAAAATATGAGATAATCTGAGCTAGCATGCACGAAGAAATTAAGTGCTTACCTACTATCTATCCTTCAAGCAGTGGTTAAATAACCTATGGCAAACTAGAATTTATTGATATTAATAACAGGAATTTTCATCAGCTTAGTAATTTAAGGTCTTTGTAGCCTTCTAAGACGGTAATTAAGCCGTTCAAATCTCCACTCCCATACTTTCGCTTCCCTACTCCCTCTCACTTCGCGTACTTGGTCCCTCCCATCATACCTCTCCCTTCCCTCACATTTCATCCCCTTTGCTAACTTCCTCATACTTCGCTTTCCCATACTTCCCTGACTTCCTATCGCATTACTTCCTCTACTGCTCTACGCATCCCTTTTCTTCATCCCGACCTCTCACCTTTCTGTTCCCTTACTTCCCCTACTTCCCGATCCCCTCGCTTCCGCTACTCTTCCACTTTTTTCTTCCGCTCCCTTACTAACCGTTACTTTACTATTTCCCTTCTCATCACTTCCTTTTCCTTCCCCGCCCCTTCTTTCCATGCCCTTCCCCTTCACTCACTTCCCACACTTCCAAACCCTTCGCTTCCTCTACTTCTCCAACTCCTCCCTTCTCTCCTTCTCCAACCCTCAGCTTACCACCCAACCTCATGCTCACTTCCCTACTACCCCTCCACTCTCTTCAACGTCCTTTCTATCACCTACCTTTCATTTCCAAACCTCACTTCCCCTGCATCCCAACCCCTCATTTCCCCTACTTATCCACTCCACCCTTCCCTACTCTCCCAATCATACTCATTCTCAATTCCCTTCCATCCTTTCACTCTTTTTCTCGAGCATTCTCATCCCTACCTTCCATGTCCTTCCCCTTCCCTCACTTGCCCTACTTCTCAACCCCTTGCTTCCCCTACTTCTCCATTTCTCCCTTTCCTACTCCTCCACTGACTTCCCCGGCGACGGATCCAGTATTTACTGTTCAAAATAGTCTACAGGTCGCGATTCTGAATTGATTCGGAAGTTTTTGTTCTAAAAATATTTGCCATTAAATTTCTAAAAAACGTTTTTGAAGCTGATTATTATTATGAACATTATTTTTTTTTATTGTTCATTCAGCCCAAAGTGTGACAAAAGGGCAATTTTTCAGATTTGACTTTTTTCTCCAAAAAAATCAGCTTACTATTTATCATATTTGATGCAGATATACTTAGAGTACCTCATCAATTCATTTCATGTTGGAGGTCATTTCTATAAACAATTGGTATGAAAGAATAGTCAAATCTGTTATTTTCTGTCAGAAACAATTTTTTCAACTAAAATTGCTGAGATTTATTCTAAAAAATTATAGTTGGTCTCTGAAAACTGTTCAGAATTATCAATTATTATTGTTATTAACAATTTTGAAGACAAGCATTTTTGGCTATTTCAATCAAAGACAGATCGCTTGCCACTACAACTTATCAGTATTATTTAAAAAGTGATTTTCGATCATAAAAATGAAGTATTCCACTAGCTATTATCAAATTTTATAAACAAAACCTCTATTTGGGGATTTTCCTTGCTAAAAAATTTATCCTCACAACAAATATTGCTAAAATTGATTTAATATTGATTTCTGAATCAAGAAAATGCATCTAAAAATATTCAAGACTGTTATCAAAAAGTTTATAAACAATTACCCATGTGAGGGTTATTGACTATATTTTATAATTTTCCGACAAAAAATCAATTAACAAATATTGTTATTATTTTATTTTTTTTCAGATGAGACTCTGTTCATTTTCGCGTAGAAGAAAATACTTTGTTCGTGATACTTATGCTAATAATGAAAATCATTTCATTTACAAAAGTAATCTCACATTAGTTTTTGAAATAATTTTCAAAAATTAATTAACACCATATTGGAGTTTCAAGTTGAATTGTTGATAAAAATTGAAACTATTTATTTTTCATGATATTTATTTATTAAAACATCACAACTGGATTATGCTTATACTGAGAACTGAGAGAAGAAAAATGCCTGTTATAATACGAACCTTGAATTTCGAATTCATTGACACTAAACTACAGTCAAATGTAAACAATTATTGCGTATTTTTTATTTATTCGTTGTGGAGTAAATAAATATAGCTATGCTACCGTCGCTTTATCAATTCACAAACTTTTCGTACATTTCACTTAGAAAAATATTGTAAAAGACCTGTATGTATAATTTGCGAAATTTTGTTAACTTATTTTTCATATAAGAACATGAAAGCTCAGTTATTGCTAATTTGACAAGGTTTCGTACACGTATTATTGACAAGGTTGCAAGTTTTGTACAAGATGCGGGTAATGATTTCAATAATTTGCGACGAAATCTCAAACAATATAAAAAACTCTTAATGGGAAATTGTATTTACCCTCTGGTATTAAATGAGTTGGTGTTTCTTTGTATGGGCTTCATTAGTTAAATCAATTTCATTAGTTCAATAGTGATGTGATGATTTTCTTACACAATCGATGAGAAATAAATCACTGAAAAGGACTCCCACATGATTCGAAACGTCTGATTAAAAAATACCGTTTTTTGATTACTGGACCCTAAAGCCCATACAAAGAAACACCAACTCATAAAAAACTCTTCTGACAATTTACAGCACTTTTTTAACATTTTCCTCCAAGCTATTGACGAAAACATTTATTATTCAAAAAAATTTTGTTTCCGAACATCTAAAATGGTTTATAATCTGATAAATTGTGGAAAATGACTCGAAAAATGTTGCATTAAGTTTGCAGAACTTTTTCTGTTTTTGTAGTACTGTTCATAATAATGCTGGCCTATTGAGGAAAATAAGGAACAAAAGAAAGAAATAAGTCATATTCAAGACATTTTTTGTAAAAAGTTTGTGTTAATTGATTCTCTTCTCAAATAGACTCTCGAAATCGTATCTCTAACAAAAATATTTAATTTTTCAACTTTATGCGTTGAGTTTATTCCGTTGCCGCACTAAACAGCACCTTTTCTACTGAAAACTCTTCACTGTGTCTGACCATGACTTTTTCTGAAGATGGTTTCCGCAAGATTAAAGATGTTTCTTAAAGTTTCTCGTAAACTATTGCAGATTTGTCAAATTTCTTGATTTTATTTTTGGAGACGAATTTTTTACTATTCACTAATGTAATATTTATATTTTATGAAACATTTTCTTAGGCTTAGTAACAAGTTAAAGAAAAGTAGTAGGAATATTTAAAAAAGTTAAAAAGTTACACTGTCCAAAAATGTTTGAAAATTAGCATACGTGTTTGTTTTTTATAGAGAAAGCATAGATGATTATTCTATTATTCAATAAATGACCTGAAATGATTGATCATGAAAAAATGTAGTTGCAACCTAATAATAATTACATAGTTAAATCTACCTAATTACCTTCTTAATTCGAACTTTTCTTAAACAAAATGTCGTATATTACGTCAATCATAAAAATCACAGAATTTTAGAAATCTATACATTTTCAATTATTAGACAGAAGAGTCAACATCTCTGAAAATAATTCTCTAGACAAACAGTTTCACTGAGAAGAACAAATAAGAAAGTTTATCGTGCTCCCATTAATTCTTTCTAGACTCCGAGACAGTCGAAAGTAAAATTCAATCGTAAGCTTTCCATTACTAATGAGACCCTCTCAACAGCCGATTTATGTTCACTGGACAATTACTTTTTCCAGTAAGTGGGTTGATTTAAGCTTTGAATGAAATATCCAAATACAAATTAAATTGCAAGGATTTTAATAAATATTCAACAAGTGGACATGTACTTCATCCAAAAATATATATAAAAATACTAATAATGTATGTTAGTAAGACTTTGTCAATAATCTTGTAGCATTTAACGAGTATTATTAGAAACATCAAAAATGATAGAATGAGTTTTTATTTTAACGATGATTATCATTTCTCGAAAGAAGGCTAGTTATCGTACATGTATTATATATCTTAGCCAATACTTCACCGATTTGTATCAAACCTTTTGGAATCAATAGAAATAGAAAAGAGACATTTTTGAGCATAAACTTTGTCAATTTTTCAGCAGATGGACACAACAGATTCAGAAAACATGAAAAATATAGAGCTTTTAATAGTTCTATCGAACTGCCACATTCCTACAATATTCAATCGACTCGTCTCAAAATTTCAAGGTAAATTGACTAGATGGAGCTCCAGGGGCTTCCCCGGTAACTTTTGTTCATCAATTATTTCTAAAGATATATGCCCAAAATTCGATTTTTTAGAAGTTAAGTCGACTTTGGCCTACAATATTTAACGAATTCTTTTAAAATTTCAAAAATAAACAGAATGTATGAAGGCTCAGGACCATTCTCAGAGAATTTTGATTCATTAATAATTTCTAGAGATATTTTACTTTTTAAATCCCGAAATTCGATTTCTTAGCAGTTTAATCAACATGTTGTAGTATGGTCTTCAATAGATGGTGATGAATCAATAAATTTCTGACTATTGAATATTAATAAGTAACCCTAATACTTCAAGATAAATATTTTATTTAGCAAAATAAGCAAAATATCACCAAAAACATTTACGATACAAAATAAAGATTTATGTAATTTTGTCAATTCAATCTATTAAGAGATTCAGATATCTTCAAGAATTATTGAGTAAAATTGTATTCTACATACTATCTTGATTGTACCGCTCACTTTTTACTTGATGAAATTTTTGCATCTTAAATGTTTCTGATGAGATATTGTTTTTCTCACACCAAATTAATTATCAGCGACCCCAGAAACCTTTGATGTGCAATTTGTATGCAAATTCCATATTTTATTTTGGTAAAATGGCCCAACGTTTTGCCTACACCATTTTCAGGTTATAATTTCTCACATGATATTCATAATCAGTGACCCTAGAAGCCTCTGAAGCCCGATTTTTATGCAAGTACCATAGTTCTTCAGTGAAACTTTTAGCATGACTAGCGCAAAAACTGTTTAGTCTATCAACTTCATTTTTTGCAGGAGGATATATTTCATTCATTTTATATCATTCCACTTTTTATGTGTCTAATGCAAGGAAAAATAGCCAGAACCCTAAGAAAAATAGCCATCGATACTTTGCTATGCAAAAATATAAAAATTTAGCCCTTCTTACTAAAAATTACCCTATTAGCACGCCTAGAGCAAAAATTACTACAAAAAGTACAAAAATACCAACTTAATGTTTGACATAGAGGTGTGTTTTAAGAGTGTGTTCCAAGAACCCTGAGAAAAATACTCATCACAGCATTGCTATGCAAGAACATGCAAATCTAGGACTTTTGACTCAAAAAGGCCCTGTTAGCACGCCTAGAACAAAATTAGCGAGGTCTATCAACCTCATATTTTACACGTGAATATTTTGTATGTGTCTAATAGGAGGAAATATAGTCTGAAGCCTAAGAAAAATATCCGTCGAGACGTTTGTATGCAAAAACATGAAATTGTAGACCTTTTTAAAAAAATACACAAAATTCATTCAAATTTGACTGAGAACCTAGCAAATAGAATCGGAAATTTTTCAATACAGCGACAGAATTCATTTTTTAACATCTAAGGTTCATATTTGAAGAATTATTCACAAATTCAACTCAAGGACAACATGTGAGATTGGAACTTTTCCGAAGAAGCAAAAAAATCTTAACCATAACCGTTACCCGCTCTCAAAAAGTAAAAGAGCTATGATCATGAAATGTGGACGAATTGTAGTTCCGATTGATATCCAGGTTTAATATGATTTTGAGCTAGATCGTCCATTCAGAAGTAGTCTCTTTTGAATATAGAAATTTCCAAAAAAATGTATTTTGTTTATATGAGAAAAACTTTGTTGATAATCAAAATACTATATGTAGTGTATTTGTTAACATCTTTGAGACGCATAGATTGACGAATTGAAAAACCTTTCATGACCTACCATAACCTACCAATATCGTTTTTAAATTTCTTGAGAAAATAATTATCTTGTTTATGAGTGGATTTTTTTGATATTGGAAATATACAGAACTTTATTTGATGTAATTTTTCATCTCCTGATGAACTTTCGATTACTATTTATGATCAATCAATAACCACTTAGAAAGTTTAAAAAAGGCTGCATTGCTCACACAGAGAAAACTTTTCTTTAATTTTGGAATATAATGCCACAGTAAGTTAAAAAGTTGTTCATTATAACAGAAAGCATCGATTGACATTTCAATGGGCTCTCTGATTTTCTGAAAACACAAGATTTTCGGCAGCACAGAAACATAAGCTAGAGAAATATAGAAAGTTTAAATTTTTGTTTGGTTTGAAAAAAAACATTCCTCCATGAGGAATCAGATTTATTTAATACGTAGAAGGAAGCAATTTGCGCGTGAAATAAGGACAAATAATTACTCCCTTAGTGAATACACCCATAGTACTTCGCTGTCGTATTTTGTATAGAGGTTATTTATTGACAATAGAATGTGACAATTTAGCTTCCTCTAAAGAAGTGATGAGTTTTAAATTTCTCAATGGAATAAGCAAAACGTTTAATTTAATCAACTTTACTCGTACCTGACGTGCCATGTTGCTTGCGGGAAATGCAGTTTTTTAATATATTGAATGTCGCTCACATTTTTGTGGCGTGGCAAATCAAATTGCGCATGAATTCCTTAAGGCTTTCTTTCTCTGCATGCTTTAGTTATTTCGCAGGATCTGGAAACAGAAGAAAAATGTTTTGTTGAGTTGAATGAACATAACTTGACTTTGTGCACAGTTTCTTAATGCCAGTAGGGTAGCAGAGCTAATCAAGCTGGTAGTCGAGAAAACACAACCAGGAAGTCTGAAAGTTTTTCCTGAAATAAATGTTTCACTTCAAAGGTATCCTTAAAAATGCGGTCGAATTTATTTTTTCTTTATTCAATACCAGTAAAAACAAGCGCGTTTGATGCGCTCCCCATGCGGTGGTTTCAATATGTGTATTATATTTTTGAGTTTATTGAAATTAAACTAATATTCCCATTAATGTAATATTTTAATTCAAAAACTGACTATGTAATTTAGGAAACCGCCTTACAAAACACAACCTAAAGAAAGGTGTACATAAAGTTAAAATTCCTTTGTATAATCATATCATTTATTAATTTCACTAACTCAATAGGGAAAATCGTATATTCACGTACTGATTTCTTGCATTTTGAAAAAGCGCGCCGTGCGACATCAGCGCCACCATGATGTAAACAAAATTCGGCTTTTGAAATGGCGTTGTGCAAGTGTGAAGACCTAAGGAATCGCCTAAATGACGTAAGAATAATTATGTATTCTGACGCGATTTTGGTCATTCTACTAGCTTTATTTAGAGAATACCTATCACGGGCCAGAGGGCAACAGAATTTTCCGAAACCGACACTCTTCAAAGGAGTTGCGCATTTTACGTTTCGGCACGATAAGAAGCCACAAGCAAGGAGAAGAAAAACGGTTCGGAGAACCCCGATTTACCGTGCAGACCATTAGGTGACCCCTGAAACGCCCGGTAAATCGAGGTCCCAGTGTAAAAAAAGTACTTTTTCGTCAAAAATTGCCTTCATTCTGTACATTTATTATAAATTTAGAAACTAGGAAATTCTTGGAAGAAACTGAAAAGGCCTTGACAAGTTTTTTCTAATTAGGGTAATCAGCTGAAAACGCGTTACAAGCCATATGTGGCACACGTCAGTTTACCGGACCAGGGCCACACGAGAAGTACGACAATCTGACGGAACAACTGATCAGAACCTTACCAGACCCACATGAAGATTTCGGCACGGGTTACGCGTTTCTTATTTTGATTGCCTAAATATAAAATTAAAATATATGCTTCAATTTGCAGTACTATAAACTTTAATTGAAAATCATTAATCAAAATAAATTTTCGAATAGCTACATTGAATTGAACACAATTAAAATTTAATTTGAAATTTTTATTTTAATATTAATTTTAATTTTATTCGGCCTACAATAATCTGTAACTGTCATTTAAATAGAAGAGATATTAAAAAGCACTAAAAATAGTGTCTGTAATAAATACAAAAAAAAGAAGCAATTAATAAAAGAATAAGTTAATGTGGGATTTCATATCATAATAAGATGTTCTTGAAAGAAGTTTTGAGGATACGTATTTGAAAATTCTTCAATTTTAAACATACGTAAATAAAAATTTTTATTTCTGACGATTTTGAAGATCAAAAGTGAAGTTGTCAATCCCGAATCTTCCAAAATGAAGAAATGCTGCATGTAAATCATAATCGCAATTTTAGAGATTCACGATATTAAAGAGTTACAATTGAATAAATATTAATCATCACTAATTGTTAAATGTAGATCGTCAAAATTACAGAATTTTGTATTGTAGAGTGTCAAAATAAAAAACTCTTCAACTTTAACGATTTTCAATTCGAAGTTCTAAAAGTCTCAAATATTAATGATTTTGATGATTTTCAAGATCAAAAGTTTATTTTTCAATTCTCAATCTGCCAAATTCAAGAAATTTTGAATGTAAAACTTCAAAATTACAAAATTTTTAATTTAAAAACTTAAAACTTGCGTAATTTTTAATTAGAAATTTTGAAAATTAAAAACTCTTAAATTTCAGAAGTTTATAATTTAAATTTCTACGATTTTAAAATTTTTTAATAATAATAAATAATTAATAATGAATGATAAATTTTTTATTGTAAAACTCAAAACTTGCATAATTTTCAATTCTTTAAATTAAAAACACCTTAATTTCAATGATTAATAATTCGAAGTTCTACAATGTTGTGTAGTTACAAATGAAAATTTCTGGATTTTGTTAATGTAGAATTCAAAATTATGCAATTTTCAGAAATCTCATGAAATTTCCATCTCACGTTTACTGATAAACTGTAAAACTGAGTAGTAGACAAAAAACCATATGAAAAATCAAGAGACAAAAGGACGGGATAAGTCAGCGGAAACATAGAAGCTTCAATGTGGACAAAGTGAGTTAATGAATTTGAAGTTTATTATAAATAATAATTAAAATAATAGTAATCACGGTCATGGTACATACAACCATTAGAATTTCTGTTTTGTTATATACATCAAATAGTAATATATTTCGGAAAAGAAACTTTTCGTAATTCGCTATAAATCTTGAAAAAGTTTTACAGAAGTTCTGAAATAAATTCTGTCTTCTACAGAGATTCTGTGAAAATCGCAGTGTATTTTTTGCACTATCTAAGTAAGGGTGAGACGGAGAGAGGTGAAGAGCAACTGATTGATGAAGAGGGGAGAGAAAAAGAGACCACTCATCTTTGATCTTGACCTTTGCCCTTCCAACTTTGACCTCATACCTCTTGCCTTGTACCTCTGAACTCTTCTATTTGTACTGAGATTTCCCCTCGCACCTGCCCACTGGTATTTAACCTCTCTAAGGTCTCAAAGGTTAACTCTTAAAGTCCAATCTGGTAGGTCGAAGCTCAATGGTCAAAGGTCAAAGGACAAATTTCTAGAGGGAACTTTCAAAAAGTACATCATACTTCAAGGAGGAAAGGAGGGTAACCCGATTTTTTCCCTTTCTTCAAGAAACTTCTGCTTTTTCTTGATTTTTCGTTCGAATGCGAACTGAATTTATAGAATTTAATGAGAAAGCGCAAATATTCTACGTTTAAAGTTCATTCTTTTTAATTAGAAAGACTGATATTAAATTTTTGGTTCAAATTGTATCTCTCTTGATTGAAAATTCGACTATAAGTTTAAAAATTCAACTATTTTATAAAAGGGTTTGACTGGAGTGAACAAGAGTGATATTTGTCAGATTGAGCGGATAAAAAATCGAATCGTAATTACTACCTCTTCTACCCACTGCAGAAAGTTAAGTATAATCGTGGTTGAAGTATTGACAGAGGCGTTTACACGAAAAACATACAATGCAACTGAATTACAAATAAATTTATTTCACTACTTAAAATTATTTCAATTTTATTGAAAAAATTGACATCTATTCTCCAGAAGTCCACAAACATTATTCAGCCCGCAAGAAAACTGACAAGATTTTTTCCCTATAAAAGACCAAATGAAGAAAAAAATTGGCAAGAAATATGAGTGAGGGTTTTTTGTGAGCTTTGTTAATGTAAAACTTTGTTCAACATTTTTTGGCGGTTTTTCAAAGAGGGTGGTAACCCCAACAGAATTAAACAAGTAAATTGAAAAACTTGAATTTTGTAAAAATATAGGAGTCCAAAGATAAAAATGGGCTTTTTTGAAAAATAGATGTAAAAATTTAAATACCTTTAACTTCAAGGAAATTTGTTTTCAAATCATAAAATTACGTGTTACCGAATTTTTCCTAAAATAGAAAACAACATATTTCGTCGCTGATAGATTTTTCGATTTGATGTGTAGGACCTACCTGATTTGAATAAATTCGGCCCCAGGCGCGCTAATTTTTATTTCGTTTATCCTCTTTCCTTTTTACGGATTTGACACTTTTTACATAACCATCATATGTATTCTGACCGGCAAGCCTCATATACTATCTCACCACCTATTTTCTACATATCCTCCTAATCACTATTCTTACTTCGTAGCGCTTGCGACCTTGCCTTGGGCTTCCGTTTCCCCTTACCACTATCAATCACAAAATTGGATTGTATTCCGCAACACTATTGTCTGATTCTCCTTCAGGAGTCATGTTTTGGCTTTTATTTTTTTTCTACCCTGTGGCACCAGCTCTCTCACTCTCTCAGAACTTCCAGCTTCTTCCTCCATACCTCCCCCTCAATATTTCCATTCAAAATCCGTCTTCACTCTCTCTTCAACGCTGTACATGCAACCATGTTTTCTGCTCATACCTACACACTTTACACAGATTTTCTTCTTCATTCATCCAATACTTGCATGCTCTTACACCCTCTCCCATTCTGAATATCACCACCCTATTGCATTTGCTTTTTTTTAAAACTCTTTTCCAGGTACTCTCATTCCTCTTACATCTTAACCATTCTATACTAGCTGTTGTATCTTGAATTCGCGTTTTTTTTTTTCATCTTTTCTCTCCTTGCCTTGCTATCATATCATCCTCTATTTCCTGTCACTCTCTATATCGCACTTTCATACCACATTCAAACGTCATTTCACATCTTTCCTCCTCCCATTTCGAACGTCACATGTTACCCTCCACTCTTTATCCATAACCTGCCGGGCACACGCTTGTGTAATTCTGCTTCCATCTCCCCTTCTTAGTTTCTCTTGAAAATTCCATGCTCTTGTCAGGTGCCTGACAATCATTTTCTCTCGTCCTATTTCTGCCATCAGCATATAACATGGGCAGCTCCAGCTCACTCTCATAACCCATCTCAAAGATGTTTCATGCAGACTTTCCATTCTCTTATGCTCCTTCTATCCCCAAATGTCCACTCCATAACTTAAAACTGACCATAATAATACATCGAACATCCACACTCTTATCCTTCAGTCGTCCTTTAACCTTCTTTTACCTATACCCCATACTTGTCCCATTACTTCACTCGTGCATTATAATTTCTTTCTCACCCATAGGCCCCTTCCTCCTCTCGCTTCGAACCAAAATCCTAAGTGTCAAACTCCTCCACTAACTCTATCAGAACAGTATTAATCTTTCATTCGTATTCTACTCTATGCTTTTTATTAAAAAAAATACATTATCTTAGCCTTTATCAAATTAGTCTTATTCAAGATTACTGTCAGACCCTTTACTCTCATATACTGTTCGAACACTCTCATCATCAGATTCATCCCTCTCTCATCATCAGCTACGAGCACGGCGTCATATGCATGACCTAGTAAATTAATGTTGCCTCTTCCTAATATTGTTTTCCCTTTTCCCTTCCGCTCTATCTTCTCTTCTAAGTCTGACAGAAGTACAATAAATAGAAGTGGGCTGAATAGGCACACATACGTGAGTCCCCTTCCTGTCCAAAATTCCTCTCCTTTCTTTTCCCCTACCTGGACCCTTATTTGAATTTTCACATTTATTTCTTTATATATATATATATAGAATTCGTGAAAAAAAACAAGAATTCAACTATAAAATTTGGACAACCACCACAAAATGCTCGTATTGCAATTCCTAGAAAAAAAATGTTTGCCTCTTTGGACAAAAATAAAAAAGAGGAAAGAAAAATGAGTTTTTTTTTTAAATTTTCTTGCCTTGATAAGGGAGCTGCTTGAGCACCGAAACGTTGGTAAATACTTTCCATGCTTTTTTATTGTGATTTGATAATAATAAAAATAAAAAAGACGAAAGAAATAAAAAAGAGAAGCAAGGGGATTTGGTTGGTTACCTTCTCATTTTTCTTTCCTCTTTTTTATTTTTGTCCAAAGAGGCAGCAAATTTTTTTATTTTTTTTTAGGAAGTGCAATAGGAGCATTTTGTGGTGGTTGTCCGAATTTTGTCGTGAAATTCTTTTTTTATTTTTAGGAATTCTATATATTGAATTGATTATTGGACGTTAAATGGGATTTTGAATTTGATTTTAGTGTGACTTAAAATTCTTGAATTATACTCTCTTTCAAACTTACATCAACTCCTCTCCCTTTTATGACTGCCCGTAACACCCTCCTGTTAGTTGAGCCAAATTCTGCCTGAAATATACATTTCTCAAGTATTATAAAATGTTTAAATTATTTTTAAATTCATTCTTTAGTCCAGAAGTTAAAATTCTATTTTAAAATGATTGATTTTGAAACGAAGCGTGCGGGCAAGCCTAACTTTTGAATTTTCATTTTTTTAATTGGAAAAATCTTAACTCAATGAATAGCAGAAAAAAAATAATTCACCTTTTTTATTTTCAGACCAATACTCACAGATATTTCCATATCTCCTTTTACGGCAAAATAATTCCAGTTGATATTTCAAAAACTTCTCAAATTTTCTCAGCAAAATAAAAAAGTCCAGGTAGGTCAAAAAAAGAATGTGCACAACATTGTAGAGAAATTGGGTCATATTTACCCACAAACATGGACCATGGAATTTCTTATGGAATTCACTAGGGAGAAATCACACATAATTTAAAAATCTCGATTATTACGTTATCAACATAATAACCTTAAGCTCGAGAAAAACAAACTGTTTGTCATCGGAAATTACTTGATAATTTCTAATATCTAAATTTTTTTTGAAATACTGAATAGCGGCCAATTCAAAATTTAAGCTTAGCTCATTTTTTCAGAATTTGACGGAATACTTTGAAACTTTGCAAAAACAAACAGTTTGACTTCAGAAACTACTCGGTAATTTCAAAAATCTAAGATGTTAAGAAAAAAATGGTGGGCATTTCTAAATTTGAAAGAAGCTTATTACCAAAAACTAGGATTTTCAAATGTATCAAGAAATTTCTGGAGCCAAAAATTTTGTTTTCGCGAAGTTCAAAAGAATTACACTGACAAGTGTAGGGAAAGGATATTTTTTGAGTTTTGTATTAACCGCTATTTTGTGTTTTTTTTTCAGACAAGTGGATTTCAAGATCTTGCATTTGCTTGAGGATGAATTATCAAAATTTTTCGATAACTTTGGTCACCCTTCGTTAATAATTTTAAGAAATAGCTTTTTAGGCCCATTTAGATGACCACTATTTCGTAATTTCTCAAAATTCAAAGTTTTTTTCTATGAGCTGTATCATAGTCAAAATCTTGAAATTTTGAAAAATCACGTAATGGTGGTCATTAAATTGACCCAGAAAAGCTATTTCTTAAAATAATTAGCAAACGGTTACCAAAGTTATCAAACAATTTTGAGAATTTATTCTCCATCGTGTTAATACAGAACTATATAACACACAGAACGGAAATTTTTCTAATCAGCGATAAAGCATTACGTAAAATCGAAACCGCTATTTAAAGATAAAACAAATGTTCGATCCTGATTCCAAGTGTCGCTAAAGTAACTAAACGGAACTAACTACACGTGACGCTGACCACATATTGAAGTAGACTTGGCTACGGAATACGACAAAAAGTTCAATTCTCAGTTTAAAAATAAAATAAAACACTGCTTTCAAAACTGTGAGCTTTCAAATATGGACGAAGGAATTTTTATGTAAAAAATTTAGCTAATTCCGAGAAAATCGACTAAGAATTTTGAGATTAACATTCTTAGGCAGTTCCGAAATCTGCTTTGGATAGTTGCTGAATAAGAATAAGAAACGTTCGATTGAAAAGAAAGATTTTGTTCTGAGATAATCAAAGTTGAAGATCGCCATATCACAGTATGACACACTTTTTTGCCAAAAGATCGGAAAAAGTATATATGCTGTTGTAAAATTGTAACTGAATTGTAACCAAAGATTTGAAATACATTTTTTTTAAATTATTGTATCCAATAATTATTTTTTTCTAATCCTTTTACTACAATGTGTATTTGATTTTTAAAGAATTTTTCATGCAATAAACCCATTTTTTATAAAAATGTTGATTATTTAGTTATTTACTGCAACCCTTTATTTTAAGCTTCCCATGCAAATTTTTCTCCACGAATATAAAATTATTAGAATAAAAATTCAAAAAGTTACGAATATTTTTCATTTTTAGTAATTCTTCCCATTCAAGTCCCATGGAAAATTTCAATGCCCATGATTGATTGGTGAATAGTAACAGATTTTACTAAAATTTTATAAAAATGCAGTTGTGTAGTTTCTTCATTAGGATGACAGTATAAGGGTATAAAGTTCTATGTTACGGAAGTTATTTTGTTGTGTATAATGCAAGGTCATCATGTTCAAAACTTGGAATGGGTCTATTTATCAAAGCCCTGGGAAAGGAAATTACTAGGGTCTGTACACAACTCAAGTCCCTCGGATATAAATTGCCCATGACCCCCTATTAACTATTTGCTGTAACCGACGCTACAGTTCATCTCAAAAAACAACCCTCTTATAATATAGAAATTTCAGCTAAAAAATTCCAGCGTCTAAAAGTAAAAATCCTTTACATGAGATGTTCATGTTCCATTCTCTATATTTTGAGGTATTTTATAAATTGAAGTTTTAGGGTTAATCCATATCCTGAATATCAGAATTGTAGAAGGGCTAGTGATTTCAATGAAACTTAGTGAAACATTAGTATTGGGTGCATGAAGTTCATGAATAAAATGGTTTTAAAAAAATTTTCAAATTCACGGAGTTATAGGATTTTGAATTTTGAGACGCGACATTCTTCAAAGCAACATATATCCAAAACTGCTAATTGTATTTTAATGGCTTTTGCAGCTGCAGCGTATAATTTATAGTTATCTATAAAATTTGAAAGAAACGACTCATGGTATGATTTTCCTTTAGTGTAATATTTTCTTATTCTTTCAATTAGCAGTCTTATTCATAAATATTTGCACTTTTTTTCAAAAATTTGAATGAAAAAGTTATTTATTTTTCATGAACCTACAATTTTTCATATTTTGTATTTCTCATACGAAAATGTGTCTCTGTCCCAGGTTTAGACCTATGCTTTTTCCGAAAAAAACCTGGGACGTACCTGGTTTCTACGGAAAGTATTGATAAAATAAAATAGAATTTCAAATTAAAGAAATAATACAATTTCACGAATTAGATACAAACCAAAGAATAAAACTTTTGATTGTGAAGCTGCGTTTCCACAAGGCATTATGTAATTTTCACAGACTTAATCAAATTCACTGATGAGGGCCACCATTGTGTGCCGAAACGTTTGGAGTAACTTAATTGTTTTCAATTCACATGACCCTAAAGCCAACAACGTACATTAACAATTTCTACAAAAATTATGTGTTGAGTTAAAAAAAAATTATGTAAATAGAAACACATCATGAATGTTGTAGACAGAAAAAAAAGTTTTCCTTTATTCTCTATAATTCACGTTTTCAATTATGTCTATTAACATGAAAATCTGTCGTTCAATATCATTTTTTTATAAACAAATTATATGAGCAAATGCCCAGTGTGGATGAGCAAGATGAAATCATTTTTCATCCTAATTATTGTTAAGTGACGTTAGCAGTAAAGCTAAGTGATAAAAGTTCACTATTTGATATTGGAATTTGCTTATAACAAATGTCGACATTTCTTCGCTCTTTGCATTAACATAAAACTTTAAATGACAAAAATTCGAAATTCGCTTGCATGTATCAATTTCAAATTTTATTTCAAGTTCTTCGGAAAAATAAAATCAAGAATTGCATTCTAAAAGTGATTTTGATTTTGGTTTTTTATTTTGCTCATACTGTGGCTGTCGCTGCACGTGCATAGTGAAGCCGCGCGGCCGCACTGAAAAATTAATATCTATATAAGTGACAGAATGTTTATTAATTTTTTCAATCGACCCAGAAAATTATATGGAATCGAAATATTTATCATAAAAAAAAAACGAAAAATAGGCTTTTCAGTGAAAAAGTGAATCAAATATTTATTTTTGGTTTTTTGAGCCCCTTTTTGAAAAAAAAATATTTCTGTTATCATGAATTACATTAAAGAGGGTTATAAAGTATATTATATATACACCCAGACTACACGCTTAAAAGCCATTAAAATTCAATCAGCAGTTTATGAGATATTGTATTTTCAAAAAATTGGGGTCTCCAAATTCAAAATCCTGTAACTCTCTGAATTTAAAAAATGTTGGAAAACCATTTTGAACGGAAACTTCAGTCATTACATCAGAGAGTAACAACTTTGTTACTCTCTGATGAATGACACTAATAATGAAAAAAATAATAAATACAATTGTAATTTTATGTAAATGCTTCGTGCCTGAGCCGAAAAATTGAAATAAAAAAAAAAAAAAATTGAAATTTGTTTTCCTTAAATAGACAAAAGCAGTAATCCTTCAGGATGAGAACCATTGTCTACAACGTCCAATGCTCGAAATTTGAGAATTTTCCACATTTTGAATGTAGAATAATCTTGGATTATAGACAGGTCGACGAAAATAATTCAGCTTCTTTCAAAAAATAAATAGATTTTCTTCAATCTCAGATTTCTAAACTTCAGAAGCGATGAAATAAGCTTCTGATTTTAGAAATATTTGTCTAATCAATTTTAATATTTAGCAATATTTTTCTAATGGAATAATAAATTGAAATTCCGAAATTACAGAAGCTTTGACTTCGAAACTTTAAATTCAGTTTTCAATTTCAAATGGTTAAATTTTGATCCCTTACACTTGAAAATTACTTAAATCGAATACTTTTTAATGTTTAGTTATTCAATTTTGAGTGATTTTTGCTGAAAAAACTGTAATTTCAATCTGTTTAATTTCTGAATTATCTAATTTTAAAAATTCTAATATAGAACATTCCATTTTTAACGGTTTAAAATTGTCCTGTTTTCAAAATCTCTATCTGAAATCATTAATTTTTAAGGTTCTTGAATAAAAAAAAATAATAAAGATTTTTGATTTTTGAACGCTTACAATTAGAAATTATACAATTTCAACTTCTTTCTCACGGAAACGTCCATTTTCAAAATTTTGGCCTCAAATTTTGCAATGTTGAGAACTTTTGGTTCAACATTGTTTAATTTCTAACACATTCAATTTCGAATCATTCAATTTAAAATGTTTTTATTTAAAAATAAGAAAAATTCAATTAATTTTCATTTCAACCAAAATATTGTCCTTATAAATTTTACGTAGTCTAATATTGTTTGATTTAGAATGTTTTTGATTCAAAATCGTTCAATATATGAATATTTTTTTATGTTTGAATCGCTTTCGATTCGAAATTATTTATTGTTTTAAAAACTTCTAAAATTAAAATATAAATTTTTTTTTGATAATGTATTTTAAATTCTTATATTTTTAATGTTATGAAATAAAAATCCATAAGCATAAAAGCGCACTACACGCCCGCGAATTTAGTCCTATTGTAAGAATAATGCCATAAATTCATTTATAGTTTTAAGCTGAACAGTTTTTATAAGTACATTACTTCCAACCAACGTACAAAAGTAATATGAACAGAATCAAAAATGTCGATCACGTTCGATTTTCCATTATTTCCAGTAAACACGATGCCTTCTGTTCAACAAGAATTCTCAGAACGTAAAATGTTGAACCTTGCAGGAGAATAAAACATTTTTTTGCTGACTTCCAATTTGATATATGTTATCTTCTTCTTGCTAAGGTTATAAATTAATTTTCCAGTCTCTCAGGAGCACGTTCGCAATACAAGATAACATTATTATGTCGTAGATATTCCTTATTTTGGGCAAAAACATATATTTTTCCACAAATTTTGAAATTTTTCAATTATTTTCAAAAACTTAACGTTCTTCAACGTAATATTTCCATTATGTATGGTCACTTCCGAATCACTCAGGAAGTAATGAAACAGCGTAACATTTTGGGAATTTTCCTACTTTTCAAATAATTTTACTAGTATCAAGTGGAAAATAGCCCAAAATAAAATAGAAATTTTTCTTCGACGTCCAAAAATTTCGGAACGACCAGCTCGTCCCCTTTTATCAGCTTCCCCAATTTACCGGGATGGCTAGACCTAGGCATTATTATTATGCTAAATTTTTGAACAAAAGGTAATTTTGAATTCTTTTATTCCAACTATTCGAATTTAGTGAAGAATGCTTTCAATTTCGTAGGTCAATAGCAGCTACTCTGTGAAAAATTCCCAAAATATATGATAAATATTTCCGAAGTAATGTTCCCAAGATTACACAGCAAAAAAAAAGTTGCGTGATCTGTGGACGCGACATATGTTTTCCTATGGATTTGACATTGTCCTCTAACAGTAGCCTCAAGAAAACTCAATAAAATTGTATAAAATTGTTGTATACTGCCTTGAAGACTGTTTTTTTCAGACTATATCAGTGGAGTCTCATTCTTACAATTGAAAAGTCTATATTGGAGAAACCGGGAGAGCGGTGAGCCAACGTGGAACGAAACATGAGAGTAAGTTCAGGCTTAAACATTTCACGCAATCAATACTAGCTGAATATCATATTGAAACAGGACATAGTATTCTACTTGACAAGACAACCGTCATCGCGATGGAAGATAAGGGTTATATAAGGGCAGGTTAGGTTAGGTGAGTTTAGGTTACGTTAGGTGAGTTGAAGTAAGGTCACGTCAATTGTAAGAACGAGGCTCCGCTGATATAGACTTTCAATCAAAAATCAGCCTTAAGACAGTATATCACAATTTTATATCATTTCATTGTGTTTTTTCTGAGGTTAGTGTTAAAGGACAACGTATGGTATTAATTCTGACTGCTAATTCGCATTCCGTGCATCAGAAAACATCAGAATTCATACGCCTAATCCCCAGAACGGGAAATACTCATTTTTTTCAAGTTCTTAAAGGCTGGGATGAAACGTTGACATGCAGGACGAATTCTGACATCGGATTCGGATTCAGCGCGTTGAAATCCATAGGAAAACATATGTCGCGTCCCCAAATCGCGACACTTTGTTTTTTTTTGTGTGGATGTGTAATTACTCATGATAATTTGCTAAATACCCAGCACATTTGCCAACGTTGATAGGGAATTATCCCTGAATTATTTCCTGGAAAATTATGGAATTATCGAATTTATTGCGTCCCGAGCATGTTTGGGAATTTTCCCAAAAAAGTTATTGCAGTGGGTATGATGAGATGTTCTTCCTTTGTGTGCACTGCTACTCAATATAAGCTAGTGGAATTCACCCTAGTCCCTATTCCTTTAGAATCCAGCAAGAGATAAAAGAATTCTCTGGTGGTATTTAACTGCACCTTCTTAGAAATGTACCTCTCCAAAAAGTTCAAAGGTATTACTCGCAACATAGGGGTCGTTTGAAACGCTGTGCCACTTTTTGCGACATTCATCGGTAAGATGTCCATTTGCAGAGTCTGAATTTTATTGTGTGAGCAATTTACTTGTCGGGTAAAGTGGTACGTAGAAGGGAATTACTTCACAAGTTCATAGACCGCATTTTCTGAAATGGAAAATTCTTGCGAAACTGCAGTATTTAAAATGTTTTTTTACAATTAAAGTGGAAGTAATTTTATCAATCTATTTAGAACAATTAATTTTTTCATAAATTTCGTTAAATCGACATTCATTTATTGGCTTGACTCCAGCAGAATTTAGTTGAAGGCTCTCTAACTTTGAATCATCGGGTATCAGGGTGATCCGAATCATGCCTTTTCAGAAAAGTGAAGCAGTTTTTCAATTTTCGATTTTTTTAATATATTAGTCAAATAGTGAAGATTGACTCATAGAAAAAGTAAAGTAAAGCTGTCCACGCGGGTCCATTAGTATCTAAGACCTTTTTCTGGCGTCTCTCCCTTTGTCCATTAGCGTTTTACCGCATACATTCCGCAGGAATTGCATATCCGCCGCGTTGACTTCACTCTTATCCCTGTCATCGTAGGTCCAGGTCTCGCTGCCGTACAGCACAGTGGGTGCAAGTAAAATATGTTATATTACAATTTTAGCTTTATTTCTTATATTTTAACTTCCAAAAATGGCTCCTTCACTGCCGATAACCTTCCTACCCTCGTTTATACTCACGGCTTTCTTTTAATCGATCTTTCCGTCAATAGTAAATAAGCTTCCAAGATACACGTACTTATCAACTTGTTCTATCCTTTCAGCATGTAGGGCAATGTTGCATACTGTTTTCTCACCCTTTCCTTTAAACACCATATATTTTTTTTAATTACTTTCATTGTAAGATTCATTTTGTTCATACTAGTATTGAGTCAGCTCAATAATCTCTAAAAAACTTTGATTGGTTCTGTCATAACGACCTTATCATCCACAAACGCTAACCCACGCACCTTTACTCTCCCGGGATCTACACTTTCTTCATCCAAGAGGGCCATTATCAGACACTTATGCATGAATAAAGTAAACAGCTAAGAAGGAATGAAAATTTTCAGTTCCTAGTAAAAATATCAAAGAATGACGATCTTTTGAGCTAATTTCCTTTTTGTTTGAAAAATATTGAAATTTCAATAACTTTTTCAATACATCATTAATCTTCAACTACCACAACAATACAATGACTTTTAATTGCCTACAGGAGTCAAACACTCAAATAAAAAATATTCAAAAAAATTTTTCTTATAATTCTGATAGACGTAAATGTGAATGTGAAATCACACAAGCAAAGTACAAGTGTGGATAACAATCTATTGAAATGCTTGGAAAAATAAAAATTATTGATTTTATGTTACAAGTAAAGAGAATTAATATTTTTTACCATATTGCCCTCTTCACGCCTTTTTCAAAGAATACCTATTTTCAAACAACTTACTCTTTTTCTCGGTTAAATGCGAACTGAATTAATAGGACCCAATAGGAGAATCCAACTATTTTTCGTTAAATGTTGAATATTTTTAATTCAAAAAACCACTATCATAATTTTGATTCAACATTTTACTACATATTTGGTAAAAGATTTAACGATTTTGTTGAAAATTCAATTTTTTGTTCGTTAAGAATTTTGTTTCCAACTGAAAATGTAACTATTCTATTTTTTTCTGAAAGTTGACTGTTTTTAGTTTGAAATTCGCTAATGAATTTTTTAATGAGAATTCATATTTTATTGTTGAAAATACATTTTCTTGGTTGAAATTTGCACTTCCTGGTTGAACATTCATTTTTATTTGTCTTTATTAGAAATAATTTCTTTACCCATAAATATAGGAATTTTTTTATTGGTTAAAAATTGATCCTTTAAGTTGAAAAATCAACAATTTCGTTAAGAATCAATGTATTTTGTTGTGAATTCGTCTTTTTTGGTAGAAACTTATTCTTCTTAATGGAAAATTCAATTACATGGTTGAAAGTTCAACTACTATCTTAAAAATGCATTCTATCATCTGAAGATCTTTGTTTGAAAATTGATTTTTTCCATTGAAAATTTAACTATTATTTTTTTGTTCGAAAATTGATAGTCTTCAGTTGAAAATTAATTTTTTTTCAATTCATATTTTTAGGTAGAAAGTTAAACTGTTTTCTAAAGAATTCGCCTTTATGATTTGAAAATCCATCTATTTTGGTAGAAATTTTATCTTCCTTGGTTAAAAATACAACGTTTTGGTTAAAAATTATTTTCTTTTAATTAAGGATTCAATTATTTTGTTTAAAATTGGTCTTTTTTGTTTAATCCAACTGTTTTTTTTATTTTAGAATGAAATTTTATCTTGGTGTAAATGTCAACTATGTAGTATATGTTTCATTAAGAATAATAATTTTTTTTATTGAAAATTCATACATTTGGTTGGAAGTTAAATTTCTTTGTTAAAAATTAATTTTGTTGTTGTAGAAGATTTATGACTGGCGGACAATCCAATTTTCTTTTTAAATTTCAAACATATTTCGTTAAAATTCCAACTATTTTGTTAAAACTTTAATTGTGTTGTGGAAAATTGATCTCATCTCAAAACATTCGACTTTTGAGCGATCATCTTTGTAGGTTGAAAATTCAACTATTACGTTAAAAATTCGAATATTTTATTGCAAAGATGTCCCTTCTGATTGAAATTTAAGCTTCTTAGTTATAAATGCAACTGTTTAGTTCATACTTCATTATTTTTGATTGAAAATTAAATTATTTGGTTGAAAATTCATCTTTGTAGATCGAAAATTTAACTATGTAATTACAAATCCAACTATGTAGTTGAAACTTGAATTATATGGTCGAAAATTCAACTATTTTGTTAACAAGTCATCTTTTTTGTTTGGAAATTCAACTGCTTTCTTGAAAATTCGTCTTTTGGCTTGAATATTCAATCATTTGGTTGAAAGTTTTTCTCTGTAGGTTGAAAGTAAAACTATTTGGTTATACATACGTATCCTTCACTTGGAAACGCAACTCTTTTGTGGAAAAAGATTTTTTTTTTGTCGACATATTTTTTTTCTTTAATTCAACCATTTTTCCGAACATGCAAATATTTTAACTTGGAATTTTTAGTCTTCCATATTGACCTCATTGAGGAAGTAGTTTTTAAACTGCTCTTGTTTTAATTTAGAGTGAATTTAGAGTGAATTCAAAGTATACAGTGGCTACTTATTGAAATTCCAATCTCGTTCCTACTGGACACCCAGTGAAAAGTACTGCAATTTCAATGAATTGTCACTGATTTTTAACGTTAGTAAATTGAAATTTATTTGACGTATAATTAGCCTTTTCATCTTAAGAATGAAAATTAGTAAAGTAGATCTGTTAAAACGAAATTATAAAGTAAGGAGGTGCAGGTATGCTTACAACTCATAGCACGAAAGCATGCTTCAATCTGAGAAATTTATTTGAATAGCGTTAATGTTGAACTAATAAGAAAAGTAGCTGCTTGGAGAGACTCTGAAGTGTACGGTCGTTCTACAGCTGTGAGTTAATGGGAGCTACTAACTTTGCAACTGCAGTCATCAACTCATCAGAGTTGACTGAATCTTATGCAGCCACTTTAATGTAATACTCTCTTAATACATCTCATATTCCATTATATGCTAAATTGATTGTTCAAATTTATCATGCATTAAATACCGAAATCTATTCCTTGCAAATACAGGCACACGAAGCGCGCGTGTACGTTAATGAATTTGCATTTCCCAGCATTAGGAGTATAAACAATTTAAACATCCATAATCAAAGGAATTTTGTATAATAAAGAATATTCTCAAATTTTTGAAACAATAATTATTAGTTTTGAATTGAAAGAGCTTGAAATTTAAGAAAATGTATTCAACGAGTTTGAAATGAATATGTTTCAAACCATACAATTTTACATGAGGTAAAATTTGAGAAGAAGGACAATATTTCGAATGGAATAAAAATAAATTTAACTTGTATGATTTCTAAAAAAAATCGTTCAAAATTGAAATTGAAAGTGTTTAAAATGCAAAGTTTCAGGCTGAAATTTTGAAAAAATGCACAATTTCATTATTATTATTGAGTGAAAACTGTATAATTTCTGATTCGAAGCCATACAAATTAAACAATTTTATTTCAAATCAAAGATTTTCGAAATTGTATTTTCAAGAATAAATTTTTAAAAATAATATTATTTCAAAACATTCAAAATTGCATAATTTCATGAAACTGCATTATTTTATATTGGAAGCGATCAAAATTGAATATAAATTTTTTTTTTATGTTGAGTTGACATAACTTTGAATTTGAAACTATTAAAACTATTAGTCATCGTTAAAAATGAAAAAATATTCAATAATAAACCTTTAAAATTAAAATATTCTTCAAAAACGTTCAAAATCACGTAATTTCAAATGCATATAATTAAAAATGAAGAAATTTCTACTACGCAACGTTGAAAATTACACGAATTTGAACTTTATTTAAAACTGAGAAACAATTAATGACAAAGATTTGTGATATTGAAACTTTTTATGGTAAATCCCTTAAAAATGTCAATTATTTCAAGTAAATTGAAATCGTTCACAAATAAACAATTTTCAACTGAAAATCGGTAAATTTTAAGATGATTTACATGAAAATTGAAAATTAAGAAAGGATATAGAAAAAAAACGCTATGATTGCGATGGTTGAATTTAATAATGTTAATCCTTTCAAATTCAAATTAGGTTTTTATTTTGAGTTTGGAACGTTTACTATTTGGGAAGGTTTTGAAAAGAAAAATAATAATTCAATTTTCAATGCATAGTTCTAGAGTCTTCTCATTTTTAAGGCGTGGATTTTACATTTCATTTCCTTGATTTTTTTAAATTTTCGGATTTATTCTGATAGAATTTATTCCAACATCTTTTGGTTAAAAATCCTTGAAAATGAAAATTGCCCAACTATGAAGTCTGTTGATATGATATTCTACGATTTTAAAGAGTTTGAAACACCAAATCATTTTCTGCGTTTAAAATTGAAAATAAACACTCGATGATATTTGAATCGAAAATTATTGAATTTAAAACTGCCTATCAAGTGTTTCAACATGAAATTGTGTAATTTCAAAAGATTTAAAAGTGAAATTTTCTTCACCTTTGTTCATGATAATAGAATTTAAAACTATTAGCCACTCAGGAAGATTTAAATATAAAATTGTTGAAACATCGGGGCTATCTATCAAAAAATATTTTGCAATATGATCAATCAAATACTCAATTCAAATATAAAATATTTCAGGGTGCCCTCAAAAACAAAACAAAAATTCTGGTTATTTCGAGTAATGAAAAATAGTCAGCGCTTAAAATCTACTAGATGCTTATTTTCAGAAATAAACTGTAAAATATTAATTTTTGGTCCTGAAGATATTCAAAGAAAAAGCTATGAGCTGTCCTTGAAGAGAAAAATTAGTAGCCTACGCTAATTTCGTAGCTAGTTATTAAGTCGATCAAACCTCTCCCTTTTATACTTTCCCTACCCTGATACCCCAACACCCCCTACTTTTCTTCTTTCCCTTCCTTGACTTCAACCATTGCAAACCTTCCCCAAATTCTTCCTCCTTCACTTCCCCCTTCCCTCGCTACTCCAAATAATACTCCTCTTTCTTCACTACTCTTCTGCAATCCTCACTACCCCACCCATAATCACCATCACTTATAATAATTTCCTCTACTTTCCCTCTTTCAAACTCACTTCCACTACTTCCCTCCACTTACACTCACTTCGCCTGCTTTGCATTCCCTCATTACTCCTGACATTCCCTAGTTCCCCTAATTTCCGCAATGCTCCACACTTCTCCGTTCATTTTCCCTACTCCATCTTCTTTCTTTTTCCTTACTCAGCAACCCTAATTTCTCCAAATTTTTCTCCGCTGATTATCCCTCACTAGCTACTTCTCCTCAACTCATTTCCCTTCTCTTTCTCTGCTTCACCTCCCCTAATCTCCCCTCACTTTTCCTTCTTCTCCCGTCCTTTCCCTGGCATTGCCACTCACCGTCCCCTAATCACTACTCATTTCTTCTTCTTCCGCTCCTCTAATTTCGCTCGCTCCCCATACTTCCTACTCCTTATTCCCCAAGGGGCAACTCACTAAGAAATGTTAGATTACTTCGCGGGAAATCTTAGAGAACTCTTAGAGAAACTCCTGGAAATCTCTCAGCAATCTAGCATCCGTGAGAAATCTTGGAAATCTTTGACTCATATGAACAGAGGTTAAGCGGTGTAGAGCATTCCGATACATGCTCATATGCGATCGCGAGTGGAGTCGTAAATCTCGGAACTCTCGGCAATCTCAAAGAAATCTTGAATTCTCTATAAGAATTCAATACAGATTGCCGCATTCACAGTTTTAAGATTTTCAGATTTCGTAGTGAGTAGCCCCTCGTTATTTCCCCTCTTTCCCCTTCTCCAGTCTCTCTAATTTCCTCCAATTCCTCTCATTTCCCCTACTTACCCTCTCCTAATTTCCACTACTTTTCCCTACTATCCCCTACTTTCAATTCCCTCATTTTCACTCACTTCCCCTATTACCCGTCACTCATTACTCTTTAATTTCTCTACTTCCTTGTCTCTCATTCCCATAATTTCCCCTACTTCCCCTTCCTTTATTTCTCATCACATCCCCTAATTACGCTCCCATAATATCTCCCCATAATATTATCTCACTTTCCCCTGTAATTCACCTGTAATCCTCACTTTTTCGTTTGCCGAAGAAGTTTCGAACGACGCTCTTGAATGATGACCATGCTACTGTTTCTGTAACCGATAGAGATTTGGTAAAGCTGTCGTCGTTCATCAATTTGCTAAAATCTCGTTTGACAAAGAATCCCCTTTTGATTTTTACGTTGTAAATTTTGGGGAACGGCTTGATCAGACACTGGGATAGCAATGATAAAACATACGAAATCTCACAAATCTGACCAGATGGCGGAAAACGGATGAGGGATTTAAATTCAGCACGTACAGAAACGTAAAAAACACTCTTGTTTTCTCGGGTCCGAAAATTGAGCAATATTTGTACACCAGTGTAAATGCACATTTCGTAGTGATCCGCAACCGAGACTGTGCCAATTTGAGGTTCCTGTCACTGTTCGTACTGTTTTGGCCTCAATTCAGAAATTCTTGAGCTTAGAAGTGAACCTTTGTTTTATTTTCAATTGGTGATTTTAATTTAACAAAATATTATTACGTTGTCTTCACAAATTTCTATCTTGTTTGTTAGTTCTGCAATGTAACACCTGAAATTTCAATAATATCATATCATGCTCTATTAAGTGACCTTCAATTGGATACATTTTTTACTAGAAAATGTAATTTCTGTGAAAAAATCACTGTCATTTTTAGCATTCAAAATTGAAGAATCTCAAATACTGCAATCCTTTGAAGTTTAATTATTACAAAAAGTTTTGATATTATATGCTTTCGACTTGGAAACTTTCAAAATTAATTAATTCAAACTTGAAGCTTGAAAAATTAAACAATTCGAAACATAGTTTAACAATTGTAGGATTCCTAGATTAGGATCTTGAAATTAAGTTACTAAAAATAATTAATTTTGAAATCAACGAGGTAATTAATTCAATTATTTTTAGGAATAATTCAACTTCAGTAACTAATTCGTCAAGATGCTTCAAAATACTGTGGAACATTTTTCAGCAATAAAAATATATCTGAAAATTTCAAATTAATATTTCAACTTTTTGTAAAGCTTCAAAAAGGTCTCAGTATAGGTTTAAAACAATTACAGGATATTCAGCCATCAATTGATTCCAGCAGGATTCAGAAAATAATAGAAGATTTCATCTACTGAAACTTCCTATTTTATTTTTGGAAACTGAAGAAAAATTTGTATATATTTCCACCGGATACTAGAACACAATAGGAATTTTGTACGAAAGATGGGAAAAAAATTCAGTGAAACCTAATCCTTGTTTTGCATCCCACGTTCATTATATAATTACTTGATGAAGCTAAAGCGTGACTTTAGAAACTTTTTTCCCATTCATCAAACGTAGAATTCGTCAAACTGCATAAATCGATGTACAGCAATTGCATTAAAACTTTCCAGTGATAGAATAATTAATTTATGCGCAAACGCTAAATCAGACTCAAGGTACTTTATCACTCGAGAATTTATGGGAATGCTGCAGTTACAGTTTGTTAATTAAATATCTGAATTTTTGGGACATATTGTCCTTGAAAGGAAACATCGGATTGATAAATTGTACTGCGGTAAATTCCATTAAAGAATTCACCTCGTATTTAAACAGAGAGAAGTATTTAAATTTAATCCTACTGAAAAAGGTTTTTTTACCTTAAATCAATTATTTTTTTAAATTAAATCCACAATTACGTCCTTTTTATGAGAAAAATAATAGGACTCCTTATGCGAGTTGAAAAATATTTGAGCTTTCTAAATACTTTAGCGCGGGTTAATTGAAACTTTCAAATTAACTGGCAAACGATTAAAATTTTATTGAAATCACTATTATAAAGTATGACTATTATATTAAATCATAAAATTTCGAAGACGATTTTAGGTTCTGAAAGTATTTTAAATCGAAATTGGATAGCTTTAATCAATAATTCTTAGATGAAAAAAAATTTAAGGTTACGTTAGCGTTTTTCACAGGAAATCGGTCATTTAAAAAAAAATATTATTTCGAGAAAGATTTACAATTATGATTAATTTTCTGTTAAGTTATGTTACCATTTTTTCCCGGAAATTATTAGTATTTTTAATAAAAATTATTAGATTTCAAAGATGATTTACATTTTTTCAACCACCTCAGGTTCAATTATTTCACCTGAAGCTGGTATATTCAAACCTAAGTACCATTAGATTTAATCCTAATTATTGTCTTTAAATAATAAAATTTACAAGCTTGAAAAATTTTTGAATTGAATTAGTGTTTTTACTTCTAAATTTAAAATTTGTATCAGAAAAGGATTAGATTTCAAAGAAAAAAAAATTAATTTGCTGTTAAATATTTAAATAATTCAATAAATATTGTAAAATTTGTAAAAAAAATTCGAATCCACTAATACTTAACAATAAAGAAATCTTTGATCGATTCACACTTCTTTCAATACAATAAATTTTTTATTATATAATTTTATGCCAACGCTTGAAAAAACGTAATAAAATCGTTTCTGATTATATTTATTCTGTTCTCATTCAGAAAAAAAAATTTATGAAAGCAAGTATGAATTGATTATAATTCTGTCGTAAACCAGAACGTTGAAAAAATCAGTTATTGCAAAAGAATTGTTTTGATTACTTTGATAAAAATAATTAAAATCTATTATTTATTAATATTTTTGAAATCTTTGAGCTATTCAAGTTCTCATTAATATAATAAATTTCTTTTCATATTGTTTTGTTCTGAAACTCGACTTGACAATTTTTTTAACAAAATTTATTTGCATTTGTTTCTAAACCAATTTATTCAGATTATCATACCGGAAAGAAGATAATTTGGGAGTATAATTTCAAATTGAAAATTTTGTCTATGCTTTGATTTCGGTGCATAATATAGTTCATGAGAAAATAGATTTTATTTCGAACTGAAAAGGAAAATAATTGGATCTAATTTGTGTTTTTTTTCAGAGAAATACAACTGTTTTTGTAAGAATTTATCAAAACTAGTATGAAGTGATTAAAATTGAATAGAAAAACCGGAACGTTGAAAAAAAATTATTGCTACAAATTTTTCTGAAGTTATTTTTTGTTGAAATTTTTCAAATCTATTCATATTTAGTATTAATGACATCTTTTACTGATTCACATATCTTATATTGTTCCGTTCTGAAATTCAATTTTATAAAAAGTTTGACTTATTTTGTGTTTTTTCGGAAGAATACAAATGTTTATGCAAATGTTTATCATTCCTCGATTTTTTGACAAAACTACAAACGTTTTCTTGTCTGCCCCGGTTAATGTTTTACAATGGTTTCCTAATTGAAAGAAAATATGAAATTTTTTAAACAAGGACTTAATAAATAAATCTGATCTCTCGGAAAACTTGATTTAGGTTTAGCTCATTTCATTCAAATTTATGAAAATTATACATTCTATGCAAATAAGTACCGCGAACAATGAGAGTATTAGCAAAAGAATAATTTTATTCTCTCAATTTGGTGATTAAGGAAGTTTCAAAGACATCCTAAATAATCAAGCAATGAAAGAGATCCCCAAAGAGACTTTTTTTAATTAGCTTTTCCAAGTGAATGAATCCGAGGATCAGTGGAGTGCTTTTGTCGATATTTTCATTATGAGAACTAAGCTTTGGAGCAGCGATTTTCCGGATGAATTTAATAATATAGGTAGAAAAGAAACGGTCCCTAATGTTTTTCCGATATTCTCTTGATAACTTGAAAACATGTGTACCTCAAGTTGAGAAAGCTACACAAAAAAGAGTCAATAGTAGGGTGTGCCGAAAAAAACCCTGAAATGATTGCATTCATTGGTGATAGCATTGAAAATTTTTTTTGTGACATTACACATTTTTACGGGTTATGGTTTATGGAAGAGAAATAAGACATTTTTTTCTTCAAAATATAATATTAGAAAAAATGACAAAATGTGTTTATACCTGAAGCTGCTAAAAACACGTTTGTCATTTTTTCATAATTTGTTAATGACCTAAAGAAACAGGTTCATATTTTTGAATTTTCTAACCAAATTTTTTGTATATTTCTACGGATCTTGTATAAAAATGACTCGTGTTTCAGGATCTGTAAAAAATAGAAAACAATTAGTTAGAAGCTTGAAAATATGTACGTGTTTCCTTAGTTTATTACAGAAAGCAAAAAAAAAAAAAACATTTTTTGCAACCATAGGCACAATTTAACGAAATTACATCTCTTGTCATTTTCTAAAATATTATATTTCGACAACAAATTTTTGTTTCTTACTTTTTTCCGTCTAAGGTTATTTACTCTCGTCATAATCTTGAGAACGATTGAAGGTACAGAAAAAGTTTAGATAAAAGTTTACACATCTAAAAATTGTTCAGGAAAAATATCTCCTTCTCTTAGGGCCCACTCAACAAATAATTTAGGGGTTGTTCCCCTCGAGCGTTAGACTAATGTTAATGTAATATAAATTTACTATAAAAAAATCGAAATAGGTATTTTTCTTGAACTTTTCTAGGTGTGTTAACTTCAACTAAACATTTTTTGTATTATATGCACTTACTTTTGTTTCTGAAAATATTCATTTTGAAGAATTTTAGAAAAGCATCCGTCATTTTGTCATTTTTTTAATCAAAATTTTTCTCTGCGAATGATGGAAGAAGCAAGAACTTCTATGTCTTATAAAAAATTCCAGTTTCCATTCTAAAATGACAACCTCAGCTGGATTTCTCTGCTTGATTCGAAATGAAATCGGTCATATATAAATAAAATTTATAGGTTTTTAAAACATTTCTGTAATTATGATTTAGTTTAGTTTTAATTCCGTAAGGGCTAATAATTTTTGTATCAGAAACTGCTCAGAATGTGCATGGAAGGTACCTTTTACATGAACTAGGAATGAAAATGGCTCTATTGAAACCTTTATGTTTCTGGAAATAGTGTTTTCTCGAAGCCGAGTCTCATAGCGAAGTGGATTATTTTTCCCTGGGTGACAAAAGTACCAATGCGCGCAATGCATGTCGCCCTTCGCACACTGAACTTCTCATTGAATGTTCTTCTCTATTCGTATACAAATGCACAACACGCCTTCTCGTTGAATAGACTGAGGATAAGTGAGAGAATTCGTGTTACTAACATACATGTATATACATACATACTTGATGTTCCGATTTCATAAACCCTGATAGAAATCTAAATTATGGAAAGTACTCAGGCGATATTAGATATTTTTTTATCAATTTACTTTTTGTAACGATTAAAGGCTTTCCGCATTTTACCAGGTGAAGCGAAAAGCCGTAGATCAATAGCAAGTCACCAATTTTTCAGTCTTTTTTACCTACTCTCTTATAATTTACTTGAAAAATGTAAAAATCAACACAGAAAAAACTAGAAATAAAATTTGTTGCAGGAAATTTTTAGAGCGATAAAGTTTTGTTCAACCAACTTCGCTTCTTTCAAAATACATGTCTTTGTCATGGAAAAACAAAAGAAAGTTTAACCGATATTTGTGTAAAGTTTATCCTGTGAAGTTAATTTTTGTTGCCAAGAATCTTTCGTCGGAAATCGATGTAAAGTTTATCTTCCGTTTTTTCTGTGAAATGAATTCAATTCTAATTATTTTCCATTAAAAAAGTTCATTTTTGCATTGTTTTTCAACATTCTAAAACCCTCTGTAATATTTAAATAAATTTTCTTGGCCGAATAGAAATTTTTGTTTCAACACTGAAAAATGAAAGGCATTTGCAAATGGTCTGCATTTGAAGGTAATCCCAACTCTTGTGCGAATGTTTTAAATTGTGAAGTACTTTCTACGCTCGCATTACATACGAGGAAAATGTTAGCAGGAATTAATAGATTAAGTTACTGGAAATTTCTCGAATTTTCTCTCGTGGAAACAAGCGTTAGCTAATGGACTCTAAAACACGCTTTACTGAAAGGACGAACAGGATTTAGAAGTTAGGAAAACCAATTTTTTTAGGGGATCTGATTACTTCAAACCAAAAGAGAATAGAATTCAAAGTGAATTGGAAACTCTTCTTGTAATTAATATAAGGCAGATCTTGCTTCAATTATAAATGAGAAATAAACAGGAGTTTTAACTTAATAATTCAGTTTCTCCGAGGCGAAACCTTTTTGTTAGGGCACGTCGATATTCTCTGAAGCATTTATTTTGAAACCTATAAACAACGACCACTAATTACTGTTATTACTAACAATACAGTTTCTATAACAAATGTTTCTATTGAAACCATTTAAGCAGCATAATTGATTTCGACATTTAAATAATATCTGGTTTATTATATTTATACTAAAAAAATATAATACCAAATGGGTCCATACTCGACTGGCATACATGTAAACAGTTGTTACTTTCGGAAAATGCGCATTCGAGAGTTATCAATACATTAGGATAATTGAGTTTATGAATTCCTATTAATTGTTTAATTATTCAAATAGTTGTCGGTCTGTTGTGGATTTGGAGGAATATTCAGTGCAACAATAGTTCTTCTCAATTTGGTAGTGATTCCATGCATTTGTATATAACGTTTGGATAATAAAAGATCTGCGTCAATTTTTAGTAATCAGGCAAAACCTTTTTTTATTAGAGGAATTTTTCCAGAGTGTTGTCAAATTCTTTGAACGCAAGGTTCTGATATATATTGTGGAAGGGAAAGACCAATATGAAATCTCTATAAAGAATATACTTGTTTTCACAGTAAATCTAAAGTTATCATTATCTCTGCAACGGTATCAATTCGATACGAAAATGTGTATCTCTATGAAGAAATAGAAGACTGCTACAATATTCGATAATTTTGTTGCTTAGAAAATTCATACCTTCAGATTCAGTGTGATAGTATAACAATATATCGCATAACGATGGGAGATCTTTAGATTTCCCTGGCCGCAGCAATGAAAAGATCTTCCGCGAGTAATGTATGACACTTTTTTAATACTCGACATGATTTTGGAAATTAGCATGACTGTGGAACGATTCCGCAATCTCAGTTTTCGAGTCTCTGACAAGAGGGCAATATGTGAAATGCAAAACACTAGGTCTTCGATACGAGAAAAATTCACCGAATATTGATGGCTTTTCATGAATAATCGGAGATCTTTCAGAAACAATTAATGAACTCGGTGTGAAAATTAGATAACGGTCTTTCATTTCCTTTCATTATTAATTTAAAAAATATTTCGAATGATAAGAAAAAAATTATCTGAGAACTAACAAGTTGACCCGACAAATATAGGAACAGGGAAGTAGGTTAGCCTGCATGTGGAACGCAGGCACGCGAGGTGCGTATCTGCGCGTGTATGTGTGGTTCAAGTTCAAGTTCGTCTGTTGAGTCGCTAAAAATTTTATAAAACCAATATTGTTTGACCTTGAACGCTGAGCATGTTTCTAAGAAGGTTAACGTCTATCAGTAAATAAAAATTATTGCTTTTTTTTAGTAGAAAGATTTCCATTCGGTATGATTTTTTAAGCATAATATTCTTAGCAGACCATTTTCCTCGTTGACTCATGTATCAAAAAGGCAATAGAATTGATAAATGTGTTGAACAAGAAAAACAAATTCATTTACGAACAAGTGCCTAAGAATGGCCCTCTTTGACGAAGAAGATGTGGATCTCGGGACAGTGAAGAAGCGCGAGTTAGCGTTCGCAGATGATAAGCTTATTATGTCAGAGTCAATCAAAATACGCCTTTATTTTTTAGTTTATACGAAGGAATTCACTTCGGTTCTCAGTTAACTACATAAAATGTGTATTGAGTTTCAAAAAGATATTGAAAATCATATCACTCGGCTGCGTTTTAAAAATATCCCAATCTGGGTGATACAATTGATTATTAATCATTGAGAAATCGGTACATTGTACGACATAAGTTTACGGACCTCTTAAAAAGAAAATTGTATAATTTTGAAAATAATCTAACTTTTGGGACTTTGGTCTGATCAAAAAAATGTATTGGAATAGTTTTAACATATAATTAATATTTAGTGGAAATTTTTATTGGAATTTCTTACCATATCGGAAAAATAGTTTTTTCTATTTTTTGAGAATTTTCAAAATGTTAAAAAGCATATTAAAAGCATATCGAAAGAATGTGGCAGACTTTCTTTCAGAAATTAGAACATTATACACCGGTCGACTAGTCCACCCCCTTTTTCCAACTCCCCTAATGTTTCGGAACAATTAGACACAGCAATATTGTAAATGCTTATAAATTCCTAACTCTTCAAAAAATTCTATTAATATTATAGGTGAATCGGAACTTCGTAATTCAATGAACCTTTCTATTACTGTATCAGCTTTAAATTATATCAATAGTAAAGTTTTACTATAAGAAAGTACGATTTTTCAAATACTGCAAATGACCATAACTTCCTTACTTTCAATTGCAATATATTTAGTTTTGTAGGGCAATCGACTCCTCTCAAGTCAAGAAATCTTTTATATTCTTGCATCAACTTTGAATCACTTTGGTGGAAAAAGTTTTACGATGAATTGTCTGCAACTATCTTTAAGTTACCGGCTTCATAAAAAAGTGTGATATCCTCACACACACAAGGCCATACACCCGGAAAATTTCTCAAAACATTCTATTAGACAATTCCAGGTCAAGGAATGTTTAATAAAACGAATTATATTTCTTCCTATATTGCGTTATCATTCCAAAGCTTCCTTTATAATAAAGAAGAGAAGTGAAATAATTCTTAGTGGCCGTCCATAATCTACGGCACGAATTTTGGACTATTTTGTACTCCCTCCCCCTTGTTGCCCGAAAAGTAACGTAGGTCCGAATTCTCTCAAAACAGAGAGAAACCTGTTTATTTTTTATAGAAAAGAAGAATAACAGAGAAATAAATTCTTTCAAGTAAAATTAATGTAATTACCTCGGTAATTGCCATATCAAATTCAATATGAAATACTTTAACCCTTTAGGACCCGAGTCTTTTCACATTCACAAACTGTGCTTTATGACATCATAGTCAATAGATGCACAAATATTTTTGGTATTTTCAATTTTTCTCAAGTAAAAGAAACCATTCTCTTGCCTTTGCTTCAAAGAAATCGAAAATATAATAATTTTTCGCAAACTTATGGATTTTTGAACGCGTCTTTGGGAACTAGAGTTCCCAGTGGATGATAAAGGCTTTAATTCCTAAAATTTCAAGTCAAAATATATATTGTATTTTCAAAAAACAAATTTGAACGAAGTAGTTCGACTTTCAATTGGGCAGTTGATTTTTCAAGTAAATTGTTAAATTTTCAACTTTAAAGATGAATTTTCTACCAAGAAGGTTAGTACTCACCAAAAAATACCAATTTTCTACAAGGTACATCACTTTTCAACAAGAATGTTGAATTTTGAAGACAACAAGACGAATTATCTACAAAGCCGTTGAATTTTCAACCCGAAAATATTATTCTTCAACAGAAAAGTTGATGTTCTACCAACCAGTTAAATTTTCATGATTCAAGATTAATTTTGAACCAAATGGTTTAATATTGAACATGAAGTATGAATTTTAAGTAAACGGTATTACTTTTGTATGTGTACGCAGATGACGGTAATCTAGATTATGCCTCTTTCTTATATTTTCATCATTTATGATTGAGAAAGTATTAGAATCGTCCAAAATTTGACTTCTCAAATTTTTAACGGATCTTCATATTCTAAGACCTCTTGAAACCGAAAAAGATTATATTTGGCTCAATGAGTACGTTTTCTGAAATTGTGTCGCTGCTCAGTTTGATGCAACTGCGCATGCGTGCAGAGGCCGAAGCGCAAATTCACGGTTAGGCTCTCATGACATGCTAATGAAAAAAAGAATGATCATTGAAACTTAAATATAATTGATTAAAGTAATTTTTATTTTTTTGAAACAGCCAACTGAATCTTGACTGAAGAATTTTCATATGTTTGAATAAGCTATGCGACTGCATGAGTTGCAATTGTCATACAAAATCGAAATTTCACATACAAATTTTTATTTAGTTATAAATACAGAGAAATTAAATAAGGTTCAAGTCAAATTTCAAAAAATTGCAAAAGTTTAAAAACTGTTTCTTCGAATAACCCCACTTATTTAAAACTCAAATATTCATTAGCGTCATATTCTAAATCCCAAAATTTATATATCTCAATCATGAATTACCTGAAATAAATTTTGCTGCAAATCCCTGCTTCGAACATTTGAGGAAAAAATATCGCTGTATGAGATATACATTTTTTCCATATATTAGCATTTTTTGATCGAATTATTACATTTTCGGAAATTTGTGGGTTAGACCCGTAAGGAATTCTGACTATCAACTTTACATTCTCTTCTCTTTCTGTTTTTCTTCGTACTGCTTATTGTTTAAATAACTAGTTACTTAATATTATTCAAATATTTAATTGAGAATTATTAATATTAATTTATATTTTCTGGGTGATTAGGTGTTCCTGATCAGGAAATAAATTCCCCACAAAGTTGATATTTCAAATAACATTCTTTATTTTCTTCTCAAAACCTCATTATTATATTTACATAAAACATATCTGGCAGTTTTATAATTCCTTAAAATTCGTTTGTTACCGAAAAAGTTTCAGTTTATTATTACATTTCTGAATGATAGTATTTCAAATTTATCATTTCGTATTATGTTCTTTCTTTGTAGTATGAAAACAAATGTTTCCAACACTTATTTTTTAAACAACAAACGTCGAGCTTTGTGATTTATAACAATATTTATATGTATGTTGACACAACATGTGGTGGGATTCCGTCGAAACCAACTCATAAAATAGACGCTTGTTTGCAATCGTGGGATGTTGTAAAATAAGTATGATTTTTTCTGGTTTGTTAAATTATTTATTTTATTAGCACATTATAACTTAAATTTATAGCTGGATAGCTAGAGCAGCCGGCCGGCGCGATCAGAAGGTAGGGGGTTCTAGTACTAGTGTAGCGAAAAAATATATTTCCATATAATAAGTTTGAATTTTGAGATTTTTCATGAACTCAAATTGTATAATAATATACGTTAATCCATCCTGCATCGCATTAATCACGTTAATTATTTATTAACGCATTGTAACCCTGAAAGTAAAAGTATTTTTTATTATTCAATGCCAGTATCTGAAACTATAATTTCAAACTATGCTCGAATGTTGATAATCTCATTTTAATTTGTCCAAAGAATCTATATTTTCTAATAAAAAATGGGGTTGTTGCTTGAATTTCAAACGACATTTCTTAAATACTACATGAAACTCTAAAAATTTTAAAACATTAAATTTTTTGTTGAATTCTTCACTTCTGAGAAGAAGTATTTCTAATAAACTGTCGAAAACACTGTTCAAACAACACTGTGACCTTGAGACTTCACATTCTACATAATGCTGAATCAGTCAGAATAATTATGTGCAGTCCATTGACTAAAAAAGTATCCAGCTGACAGGTGGCGAAAACATTTAACACCATCCACATGTCGACATTTGACACAGTCTCACTACCACAATTTAAAAATCCCGATTTCAGTGAAATTATAAGTATATTGAACACCTTTTTGGGACCTTCTTCATTTTTTTATACACATTTCAAATAATAAACGTGGAAGTAGGTTATGTTTTCTGGCGGCCACATTGAATTCCCCATCAACTGCAACTGCGCTCATCAGATCAATGTTTACGTAAGATGCTAGCGTAATCAGTATGCCTCATATTCCCGCAAAAATGTAAAAAGTATACTTTTTAAACATTCAAAAAAAGTATTCCAACTTATTAAACTAGCTGCGAATTCGATCTCGAGTGTTTCCACATTGTTTGTATTTATAATTATATGGTGCTCATTTCACGAGCACTTTGCATCCCGTTAGCAAATGTATTTGCTTCCTCATAGAGGAAGCATTAGTTATTTTTTTCAATAATAGACAAACCAAACTCTTCATGTTGCTCAATTTAAAAATAGAAATGTACATCTAAAAAACAAAGTTACAAAATAATACAAAAAATGTTTTAAATTCAAAGGCAAATCAGACAAATCAAATCTTGCGTTTGAAATAATAATTTTTTGAGCTGGATAAGGGAAAGGAAAAGTTCTGTCGCACCCTATCCCTTTCCCAGCTTTATGATTTCTTCACAAAAATTGTCATAATATTACTCTATTTGAAAATTTATGAACAAAAATTCTTTTATATTCATGCATCAACTTTAAATTATGTCGATGAAAAAAGTTTTTCTGTTTGAAACTGATGATTCAGATATTATGAATGAGCATAACTTCCCTAATGTTCAGTAAAGTGTATTATTATTATTATTATTATAGATCAATCGATTTGCCTCGAATCAAGAGATTGTTTCCGTTCTTGCATCAATTTTGAATTATGTTACTGAAAAAAGTTTTACTATGAAAAACCGTGTTTTCAAATATTATGCAGTTTCACAATTTCCATACTCTTCAATGAAATGTATTAATATTAGAGGTCAATCGATTCGTCTTGAATCAACACATCTTTTCTGTTCTTGCATCAACTTTGAATTATGTTAATGAAAAAAGTTTTACTATAAAAAAACAATTTTCAAAATATATAAATTACCATAACTTCCCTACTCTTTGATTAAATGCGCTTTTATTAGAGGTCAATCGATTCATTTCGAACCAAGGAATATTTATATTCTTGCATCAACTCTGAATTATG
>CAKNXH010001389.1:517609-538355 GCA_932178445.1 Andricus quercusramuli
ACTCTTTGATAAAATGCATTATTATGATAGGTCAATCAATTCGTTTCGAACCAAGGAATCTTTTATATCCTTGCATCAACTCTGAATTATGCTAGTGAAAAAAGTTTTGCTATAAAAAATCGATTTTAAAAATATATAAATTACCATAACTTCCCTACAATTTGATAGAATGCATTTAAATTATAGGTCAATCGATTCGTCTCGAACCAAGGAATCTTTTACATTCTTGCATCAACTTTGAATTATGCTAATGAAAAGAGTTTTACTATAAAAAACCGTATTTTCAAATATTATGCATTACCATAGCTTCCTTACTCTTCAAAACATTTATTAATTTTATAGGTCAATCGATTTTACTCGAATCAACACACCTTTTTTGTTCTTACACCAACTTTAAATTATGTTGATGAAAAAAGTTTTACTATAAAAACCCGATTTTCAAAATATATAAATTACCATAACTTCCCTACTCTTGAATAAAATGTATTAATATTATAGGTCGATCGATTCGTCCCGAACAAAGGCATCTTTTATATTCCTGCATCAACTTTGAATTATGCGAATGAAAAAAGTTTTACTATGAAAAACCGATTTTTAAAATATTGTTGAGTGCTAGAAAAAATGCAATAAATATTTTTAGAAATCTTTCGGCCAGTTTCAAGATATTAGTGAGGAAAATAAGCTCTCCAAATTTCATCAATTTATCTGCAACCGTTTTCTAGTTATCGTGTTCACAAAAAAGCGTGACATCCACACATCCACACACACATCCACACACACACACATCCGGACAATTGCTTAGAACATTGTATTAGACATTTTCAAATTAGGGAGGGTTTAATATAATGAATTTAAAAATTTTGAAAAATGTTACCATTACAATAGCTTCCTCTATGAGGAAGCAAGAAGAAACTTTCCTCAAGTAATCATATTCAATTGTTGGTGCTCTTTTAATATCACAAGGAAGAAGTAGGAAAATATGCAACAGGCTCATTTGTAGGGTGAAGGAACCAATTGTCGAGGAAATAGTCAACCCCAAAATTTATTCTCCTCTTTCTTAAAAACGAAAACTCCCACAATTTCAAAAGCTATTTGCCTGGACAGAAGATTCATCCAACTTCAATTTCTGTATTTATTTTTATACAGAAATTTCAAACTTCCAAAATAGAAATGGCGATAAAAAGACAATGTGTCGAAACACCATTTCTCGAGGTGGATTCCCCAATGGCGAGCCACTTGGGAACTTAATTGAAAAATTCAAATGAAGAAGAAATTTACTTAACTATTGGATAACATAATAAAGTTTTTTGCCAAAAATGAAATACTTAAATTTTCAATTGAAGAAATTGATCTTCAGCCGAAAAAGCAAACGAATTTTCAACAAAATAGTTAAATTTTCAATCAAAGAGATAAATCTTTAAATAATACCATTATTTTCAAGAAAATAGTTCAAATTTCTACCAATTAGTTACATTTTCTATCGAAAAAGACAAATTTTGAATAAAAAATTGAATAGTATTAGGTATATAGGGTGTGACAACGGGATTAGTGTGAGGAAGTGAAAATTAAAAAAAAACTAATTATTCATTAAATTTAAAATTACAACATAATGATTATATCTCTTATTATTTATAGAAAAAAGATGGCTGTCATTAATTATTGCTTCAGTCAATTGTTTGTAAAGAAAATAATTGTAAGATGTTTTTAGAGAACTGCAAAGTGTGATAACTGTTTTTTGTTTTTTCTTTTTCATTGCGATTTATGAAAATATGTCAATAGTTAGAGGTTGGTTTGTGAGGTGAACGAACCTAATTTTTCGAATAAAAATGTAAGTAGTTCATCATATTTTTTCAAAAACATTTCAATGTATACATTCACGCATACGGATCATTGTTAAATTAATTTAGATATAATAAACATAGTGTATTCAGATACGGCATTTTCTGCTGTATTTTAATTTTGTAGTACGGCATTTTAGTGTCTGTTCACAGAAGAGTGATCTGTCACATCTCGAATTTAAAATTTGAAATAGACAAGTTTTTCAATATCACTGAACCTTCATTTAGAAGAAATAAAATTTTTTTATTTAATTTGTATTATTATTCTTACAAATGACAACATTTTGGAAGCACATATACATTATAATAATCAGTAGACGTTTAATTTATAGTCACGCAATTAGAATCTTGTAAAATTTAGATTTTAGCGTTTTCTACACACGTATCACGCTTGCAATGATGGAAAATTCAAAATCGTCGACACACCACCAAAGAAAATCAAACCTTTTTTTACAGGCAAGTTTCTTTTGATTAAAAAAGGAAACACAAATTAAACAAAATAAACTTTGTAATTTTGTATCAAACTTACCCCTACCGACCCTACAAATATTTCTTAATTTCACTATTTATAAATAGTTTATCGACTTACGTTTACTATTTTTGGGAGTAGAGCATTTATTAGAGCAACAATCAGTCGCGATCGAGCAGGGAGAACCAATGCCCCCATCAAGTGTTTGGTTAGCTTCAGGGTCATAATCGCAGACTGCATCAACAGCTCCAATGAGGAGAACCACACTCAGAAGTGCGAGGAAAACGATAATTGCAAAACTCATTTTATTTGATGATTGTCTGGAATTTACTCAATTCACTACCTTTTTGGCTTCGGTCGCCTCTTATATAACTGACTATCTCTCCTACTATAATTCGCATTAGCAAAGGCAAAATTTGATGTAAACCCAACACGGATAGGAAAAAAAAACATGATAAAGCAGGAAATATGCGTGCATCATTGTCTCATTTCAAAACATTGATAAGAATTGTTATTTTCATAGAAAACTGTTGACGTTTTTGTAGAAAATAGAACACTACGCGCCAGATGCGCTCTAATTCACCTTCTTTTTTGAAAATTGTAATAAAAGCGTTTGATGCCATTCAAAAACACTCTAAAGAATTTGTTTTCATTACTTATTTTATACTAATTACTAATTTTTTTCAGCCATTACTAATTTTATTAGGCGGGTTATTCACTAAATCGAGTAGTCGAGCTATTTATTAATCCGATAGCGAGAAGCTGCTGATTGCTTACTGAAAATATGTAAATTTACTTAGGATACATTCACAGAGAAACCTCAAATAAATGAATCACTTCTGGTGACTTTAAATCAGTGATTTTTTATAACTGTTAGATCCATTCTGAAATATTTACTGATTTATCTGTTAAAGCGACTACTTTGTCAGTAGAAATAACTAATTTTTTGTCGAAGCACATTTGTATAATACTATAATGTAGTCAGTCTACTACACCTACCACTACCACTACCATGACCTTGACAACGACTTATCTTTTTCTCTAGTTCGTTCCTTCTATTAACTTTAACTGTGAAAAACCATTTTGTCGTCTGCTTCCTCTGATACAGAGAGGTCATGCAAAACTGATAAAAACTGTTTTCCTTTGCCAAATAAATACTGGAAGAAAACCAAACGATGTGAAGTCGATTCATATGTTTTCTTTTATCCCCAAATATTTAACACACAAATTTTGACTGCGTCATAGACTAACATTTACCATTTATACATATGTAGTGACATGGAAGAGCGATAAGGAATGTATCTTCTTGAGATAATATCTTATGCAACTATCCCTTTTTCATTCCTTGCTTGTTTTTATTCTGTTTTTTCATCGAAGCATATAAAGTATGTAAAATGATATTTAATTTCATTTGTTCTATTTTTCGTTTGTGGGTTATACACGACAAATATCCATACTATACATGAGTAAGCGAGCATGAATTTATCACCCGCAAAGTGCCAATATACACAGTACACACGCCTAATTAAAAAAAAACCTTATAATAATTATATGAAAAATGTTTACAATATGAATACGTAGTTGGTTTGACAAACACAAATAAATACAATAAATTGCAATCAAAATTACAGGAAAGTATAACTTTTTTCCTATTATTGGACTAATTTTGTACTTTTTTGTATTGTATTGTACACTGTTGTATTTTATTGTAGTTGTATTATAATTTTTGAGAAGAATTTATAAACAAGTACAACTACGAGAATTTACATCTACAAGAAGCTACAAGCATTTACAGGTTTTGCTGCCAAAAAGTTTTTCTTTTTCGACCTAAGATGACAAATACTTAGAATATTGCAATGAGATAATTTTGAATAAGGATGCGTAGATGAATGCTATTATGAAAAAAGCTTCTATGTTCAAACTTCAAGGGAATGGTAGAATATTGAAAGACAATAATAAAGAATCGTTGTTAAACTTTGAAGGAATATTAGAATATTAAAAGACAATAAGGAATAATCGTTATTAAGCAACAAAAAACCTTGAGTTTGAAGACTTAATGGTGCCCAATCAATTTCTATATATTTGAAAAAAAAAATCAAAAGTAATTTTTGTTCTGTCAAAATTACTTTTGAGGTTTTTTTCAAATATATAGCAATTAATTAGGCACCATTAATTCTTCAAACGTTAGGTTTTTTGTTGCTTGATAATGATTATTCCTTATTGTCTTTCAGTATTTTAATATTCCTTTAAAGTTTAAACATAGAAGATTTTTTTAACAGCGATCATGTAAACATATTAATTCAAAAATGTCTCATTGCAATATTTTAAATATTCGTCATCCTAGGTCAAAAAAGTACAACTTTTTTTGCTGAAAACCCTTTAAATTATTGTAGATTCTTTTATTTGTAAATTCTTGTTTGTATTTTCTTGTAAAAAATTTTCCACAATAATTCACGTGAAATTGAAAGTGTTTTATGACTTCAAACAACCAAATTAAAAAATGTGAAATCCTGTAGTTTTCTGTAATACGTTGTAGATTTTCACAAGAAAAATAAAAAAATATATTGATAAAAAGTTATACAAATTTTTGAATCGTTGAAACTTATACTTTATAGTTAATTTCTTTACTTTTTTACCAGAAATACAAGAGAAAATTAGGTATTTGTATCTAGTTGTAATTTTTCTAAAATGTTGTACATTTTATTTAAAAAAAGTACATCTTTAACGGAAAATTACAGTTGTAGGAATGTCGTATTTTCTTGTAGAAATATTTCTCACCACGGACGACTTTCAATTTTTCATTAAAGAACGGAATATACTAATTTCATAAATATTTCAAGTCAAATGTATGAGTTTTTGATGCACTTGTGTAAATGATGGCAATCGTGCTGACGACCTTTTTTCAATAAAAAAAAGGCAATGTGTACACAAAGAGGAAATTTGTTTTCTGAAATACATACGAAACCACAATAATTTTAATTTGATAATGGCTTTGTGTCAAATATCGAAAATTATTAAGAAATATAAAAACGATTTCACATCACTTTATTTTTACAATATCTTATTGAATTGACTGATTCCTTTTTCATTAAAATTTGATTTCGCAAAATTTTGAATTCAAAATGTAAAGGAGAAATAAGTACACATGATATTGATTCAATGAAACTTCAGAGCTTCATCGAAAATGTCTAATAAAAATGGAAAAAGAAAACATTATACAAGTAAAGGAATCCATGTGACGTGAATTTTTTCGTTCTGAACACAATTTAAATTTTCATTTTCCAAAATAAGATTTATGCGATCTTTGTAAAGAATATCGAACATGTGAAAAAATACTCCACTGCAGAACTTCTAGGTAAATATCAACTATATCAGGGACATAAAATTTACATTCGAGGGGCTACTTAGAAAGACATAAAAAAAAACAAATTTGTCGTGTAAAAGGAAATTAGGCTATTAAAAGTCCACAGTATAGAATAATAGTAACAAGCAATGGTACTTCTAATGTATGCTCGGAATTCATTTGTAAAAATATTATTCCTAGTAGTGATTGTTGCCAGAAAATAAAAATTCGATCGAGACCTTAGAAATCAGAAATTTTTTGTCAAATCGTTAAGAACTGGAAATTTCCTTTACGCTAAAATTTTCAGTTCTAGCTCATTCTTGCGTGTGCGATATTGACAATATGCAAAGTGCATTCCAACATTGTAAAAGCTATGCAAAAAGTTGAAGTATGGTCCCCTTTACGCTCACTGTGATTCCACCGCGAAGCAACCCGCAAAAGTTCTTAGGAAATAATTGAAATGCTGAGTCATGATTTTCGAAGTTATCCAGATAAATCACGGACTTTGGACTGTAACCTTATTTCCTATTTAATTAAATGTCAAAAAAATTACAGTTTCATCGCGACAAACCTTTCATTGTGAATTTGAAGCCTATAGACTTAATGGTGAACGATTCTTGACATGAAGTGCATTTTTTTCTAGAAAATCTATAACAAAAGAATACAAAAAGAAAAAGTCAAATGAACCTTCGGGTATGAAAGACCTTCCTCGCGTTGCAATCGCTGCAAAAGGAAAAGAAGAAATTTCTATCGAAACGAGAAAAAATAACAGAATCATTCTGAAGTGGATGCCTCATGTAGACAAGAGCTATTCTGAAAATACCCTAAGAAAATTTGCTAGCCTACCTCCTCAAGAGAAATTTTTTGTAATTCGACTCAGTTATTTTAAAGATTCAAGTCGTTAAGTACACTAAAATTTGTTTTTCCCGGATAATATTGATCCTTGATGCGCTGTGATTATGGAAAAGATTAATCGAGTCTGTATACAAGCCGCGACCGAAGCAGAAGTTATCGATTAAAATGCGTCTTACAAATATCCCCTTTTTCACTCTTTTGTTGTGGCTCTTCTCACTGGAGCTGTTGCAGTGTGCGCTAGAGACCTGGAAGTGGGGGTTGTATTTACGGGATATGATCGTACACCGTGTTCTAGCAACAGGCATTGTTGCTCCTTGAACTGCGGTTTTTTGAACAAATGATTAGACTGAAATGGAGACATATTTTATAAAACCAAGTAATATTATCACTATTTTAGGATATTTGCGAGTAGTAGTTTTGAATACTGCTATTGAGAAGTCAAACATATTTTCATTTTCAGGGACAGGTATTGCAACGAATTAGTAATTATAATGTACTGAGTGTTTAATCACAGTGTACTTTTTTTTCAAACTGAATGTTTTCACAAAATGAATAATAAAATAAGCTTAAAACAATTAGATTTATTTTGTAACAACCCATGACCCCTTTATAGTGAATATCAGTCCATTTTATGAGATGTTTTTGTCGCAGTTTCACCAAGTATTTCACCAACGTACATATAAATATTTTCATGAATTATGAAGTTCAACTTTCATGATTCAAGCAGTGAGACGCAGAATTTAAGTTGATACCTGATTTTTAATTTAATATTAAGGAAAGTATATCGATCACATTGGAGTAAACTAGAAAGAAATCTAATTAAATCCAAAGTGTCTCATTGTCCCAAAATTCGGTATGATTAGTTCCAAATTTTGAAAATTTCCAGTCGTTCAAAAAAAGCGCTCGATCAATTTCTTTGTTTCAAATATAGAATTCTTTTCAATCTCCCAAGTAAATCTGCAAATTTTTACGAGGAATAATAAATAATATGTGATTTTCCATAGGAAAGAGGCCCACTTTGTCGATCACAGTTTCAGAGATATTAACGTTTTTGTAAACAAAGTTAAAAAGTTTATTTTTGGGTCTCCAATAGGAATTGATACAACATTGCTCAGTCAGCTAGCCAAGTGCTAAAACACCCAGGTCCCACAATCCCGAAAGCATGTCGAAAAGTTAACGGAAATTAATATTTGAGGAAAGCTCAAACTTTTTGTGTGAGCAGTACCTACCAAAACATTGATGAAATTACCGTTCAGCCGCCCCAGTGCCGGAACACGGCCAGTCAGCCACCTCTTTCAACATGTTAAAAAACCGAAGAAATTCAAGCATTTCAGAAAGAGTCAATTTTTTTGTGTAAGTAGTACCTACCGTAACATTAACAAATTTACGATTCAACCGGCCAGTCAGCCATCCCTTGAAAATGCTTAAATTTCTTCACTTTTTCGACATATCACGAGAGGTTGCTGATTGGCTGAGTTTTGGCACTGGGCCGGCTAAACGGTAATTTTGTAAATGTTATTATAGGTACGAATTACACAAAAAATTGGAGTTTTACTAAAATGATTAAATTTCGTTAGTTCTTCGACATGTCTGCGGGGATGTGGGGGTCAGGTGTTCTAATACCTAGCACACAGACGTAACTTAATGGCCCTTAACAAAGTTTAGATGTTTTTTCCTCTAAAAAAATTTACAGAGTCATAAATAAAAAATTTAATAAAAAATGTGAGCTTGTGAAACTTTAAATTTTATTTGAATAATGAGAAGGCAATATCACAAAACTGTTAAATAGGATACGTTAATTTATTTACGCTGAAACAACTCCTATAATGTATACACTAGGGTGGTCCACGGAAAACTTTTTTTTATTTTTCGGCGGCCGTATCGCGACAGTTTGTTTCTCTAGGTGATATAATACACTCATAATTTTCGCAGATTCCAAAAAAAATGTTCACAGGTTGCGAGCATCAAAGTTACGTAAATATTTGGATTTTCATAGTTTTTGATTTTTTTTAATAAACCTATTTGTTTGAGAGAAATATTTTCACCATCTAGCCTTCAAAATAAACTTAGGGCGGGGATGCAGAATGAAGGAAACAAAAAAATCGAAACAAACAATCATTATTAAAAATTAACAGAAACCGGAAATGCGAATAGATTTTCTGAATCACTGAACGAACGCATGCATTCGGCAACTTGGGAGGCACTAAGAAGCAATGAAGATATAGAGGGCGCGTGGACTTTGTCATGGGATATCATTGTTAAAACTGCGATTGAAGTGTATGGTACGGCAGTAGTAAGAAGAAAGTCTGGTGATGCGTGGTAGAATGATAAAATTCAGGCAGCCCAGCGAGAGAAGAAAGAAGCCTACAAGAAAACATTAAACATCACAGGTCTGAGCGATGAGGAGAGAAATAGACTTGAAAATGATTGCAGACACAAAAAGAGGAAAGTTAAATGAATAGTCAAGGAAAGTGAAGATGAAATCTGAGCAGAAGAAGAGAAGAAAATACAAAATGACTTCGAAGGAACCATGCAACTATTATTTAAAGAGGTAAAGGAAAACAAATGTACCGAGTTTGTCAGCATGAGAAACAGCGAAGGTGAAATGTTATATGATACAGACGGGATAGTAGACGCTTTGGAAGACACTTTTCAAGAATTATTAGGAGCTGAAGCTATAGGACAACAGAACTGCGACACAGAACATAATGCATTAGAAAACCCAATTGAAAAAGTATGTGTGATTGAGGTTGGAGATACAATGAAGAACTTAAAAAACGGTAAGGCTACTGGTGTAGACAGAATTAGAGCTGAAACGCTTAAATACGGTCGCCAGTACATACCTCATAGGTTGTTTGAATTAATAAATTTATGCATCGAGATGGGAGAAGTCCCAGACGATTGGAGAAAAGCGATTACCGTACCAATATACAAAAGGAAAGAAGATAAAAGCAACTGCGATAATCACAGAGGTATCGGCTTATTGAGTACCGTAAATAAAATATACTCAAAAATTCTTATGCGTAAGGTAATAAAAATAACAGAAGAGAAGATATGGATAGTCCAAACTGGATTTATGGTAGGATCATCATGTATAGATCAAATATTTAACTTAGTACAGATCACAGAAAAAAGATTGAGAGTAGGAAAGAAAGTTTTCTGGCTTTATTTTATTTTCTTCTTATTATTATTATTTTCTTAACATAGAAAAAGCATTTGACAAGGTAAATAGAAGTAAACTTTGGGAAGTCCTTAAAGAATACGGAATCAATGAATGGCTTTTACAAGCATTGAGAACAATATATATAGATAGTAAAGCGAGTGTAAGATTTGATGGGAAACCGAGTGACTGGTTCGCGGGTTAGCTTTCGCAGATGACAAGATTTTTGTGGCAGAATCAATCGAGGACTTGCAAAGAATGTTGAATAAACTTAACACAAGCATGAAGGACATGTGCCTCAAAATAAGCGTGAATAAAACGAAAATCATGGTGCAACATTGTCCTAAATGATGAGAGATAAGAACAAGTTGATGAGTACGTATATCTGGATAGCCTATTGACTAGCGACGAAAAAATAGATAGAGAGTTATATAGGCGCATAAATGAGGGCGATAAGTTTATCGGTAGAGCAGGGTCCATTCTCACAAATAAAAACATATCAAAAAAAGCTAAAATGGCCATGAATAATTCTATATTTGTACCGAGTGTTCTATACGGTAGCGAGACATTGACCTGTCCTGAAGAGACACTAGTTGACATATGGAAAAGAAATCAGTTAAGATTGTTGGGACATGTTGAAAGAGTGAAAGATGAACGACTGACCAAACAAGCGTATAAAGCTAAAGTAAATGGCAGAATGCTCAGAAGAAGACCACCAAACGGATGGTTAGAATCTGTGAATGAGACATAAATCCGAAGAGACATAAGAAGCCATAGAAACAAGAGTGCTTGCATGAAAAAATGCATGGACGTGAAGGAATTTAGAGTAGTATGCCAGAACAGAAAAGTGTGGCGACAAATAGTTTATAAAAAGAATGTGAGTAGAGTAAATGACGCCCGAAACAAAGACCTTGGATACTAATGGGCCCAAGTGAGGAACCACACATAAAAATTGTGTGAGGCTCTTCAATTGGTGCCATCGCCAGAGAGATTGATCAGCAACCGAGCAAGTCACGCCTACCCCGAAAGGAAAACAGTTCAATCGTATAATATAATAATAAAATTCTAGCTGATCAGGGAATCGTCTCTTTCTTTGTTGTAGGGATTTTTCCAGAACTTTTTCAAATTTCTGCTATGCAAGGTTCTCACAAGTGCTGTCTGCCATTCTATAATTAATTTTTCTCATATATTTTTGAACAAATATTTTTAATTACAGGTTGCCTTGAGTATAAAAATCAGTAATAAAAAAACTGTACATTTTCCGCTTCCTGATCAATATTTAAACAATTAGAAACTTAATATTGCTTAGATATTTCATTGAGAACTATTCATATTCATGAGCTATGGGTATTTAGGACTTTCTGATCAGAAAATAAATTCTCTACGATGTTTTGATTTTAAACAAAAGTTTCCATTTTTCTGCTACAAATTTTATACTTTTTTCAAATTGAAAGGACGTCCTAAATGATCAATCAGATTTTTTCAATTAAAGAATCAAAAATTTATTGAATATTCACAGAAATAAATTTACTTACTAATAAGTGGACATCTATCGCGAAGAGGTGTTTTACCAACTCACGTTTTGCCTGCAGATTCCCAATAGTAATTTCCTATGGTTTTCCCATATTGACTTTTTTAGTACAATTACCTGTAAATCAATTTAATGATCTTGAATAGCTATGTATACATTTACACACAAATTGTTGAGCAATAGAAGAAAAATGTAAATTATTACATGAAGAATAAATGTTAAGTTTAGAAATGGTATAAATATATATTTACTGAATTTTTATAAACAAATTTGGCTATTTTTCGGCATACGAACTTGGTTCTTTCAACACAATTAGCTGTGAATCACTAACTCTCTAAGACGTGAGTTTGACAACAAAGACAATGACCCGTAAAAAATATGAAGTGAAACATGAAATCTTGCACAATCGACCCCTTGTATAGTTTTATCCCAGTAGAATAAAAAGTTGTGGTCCTGCCTAGTATTACCGAATTTTCCGCAACGTTAGCCATGAGCGAGCTAGAAAAGGGTCTTTCGGAAAATTCCATAACGGTCAATTGCTTGCAAATTTTTATATTTTCATTTTTCTTGTGTAGAAAACACACAGAAAAATAGTTTTGGTTTGTATTGTATTCATTAAATCTAATTGAATATTATGCGTGAATAATATTCCATTTTAACAATTTGTGGGCAATATAAGTTTCTTATTTGAATTTATAAAATTCAATAAGTGTTCAGTCATTTTATTAACGAATTTCGTAAACAATCATCAATTTCAGGTATTTATGATATAATCAATAATGAACTCTCTATCTTTTTAACGATCTCAATTAACAAATGAACTATTTGGCTATTTTTAGACGTACAAACTTAGTCCTTTCGACGCAATCAACTGCAAATTAATAACTTCTTAATTTTAAGGACATTCCGATGAGAATAAACAAATTTCATTGCTAACAAAAATCGTTTGAACAAATTCTTAGAATGGCAGATATTTATAAATAAAATTCATTTCCTTCAATGTAATAAACAACCAATTTTTCAGTAATGACTTCTTATAAATCTATAACATCAAATAACAACTACTGGATATTTTTTTCAACAAATTTAGTCATAAAATGCATTGTTCAGCTCTTTTTCAGCATCTAAGTTTTGTTTTCTTCATGTAATCAACTATCAATAAGAAACCTTTGAAGTTTTTTAGATATATAGGGAAAAATAAAAATTATAGATATACATTAATACATGATACATTTTAATGTTTAAAAGTGGTGTAAAAAAAATATTCAATTTGTTCACTTTCCTTTTTTCATTTTTCCCATGTCAGCGGTTCCGGCAAAACTATAAGTAATCATTGGTAGAATCCATATTGCATTAAATTCTAGCTGATCATTCTTTTATGATTTACGATGATTTATTTCAAGAGGTTGCATATTCACGCATTTTCACACGTATTCTACTTATTGCATAGAAATTAAGTACATTTTTTCATAAAATATTATTTATAAAGAAGTTAAGAAATTGAAAAAAACACGAAAAAAAAATGAAACAATGTAGAAAAACAATAATAAAACATAAAAACAATACCTTCTCATTATGATGAGAATGTAAAAATAAAGGATTATTTTGTATCACAGTATTCATAAATTACGCTATAACTCTTCGAAATTCATACAGTTTTTGTATACATTGAATGGAGAAAAAATAATAATAGGTGAAACTAAAGGCAAATAACAAATTCAAATGTTCATGTAATTTTGCAACAACTTATTTCACCTTCGAAAAACATTAATGAATGCGGACTTGGTATATGGTCTGAACTAGCTGAAGAATTTATCTGCAAAGAATTTCTGAAACATTGAAATCGTCAGAAAGTAAATTCAATGAAACATGTAAATTACTTAAGGAGATTAAAAGAAGCACACGGAGAAAATTCGTGTGTTAAATTTTGCATAACTTAGTTCGGTAAACGGAGGACATTACGGCATTATATTAAAATTTCACTTTCAGTCATGTAAAATGAAATAGGGTAATATTTGATGTGAAAATATGAATTATTAATATAAATTCATTAAAATTTAATTCGCGATTCAGTAAGAAATAATACAACAAGATATCAGAGATTACCTGACAGTTGGGTAAAATGAGATCTCGATTACCTATCAGTTAGGTAAAATGAGTCGAACTGTTAGGTACAGTTTCAATCATAGAAAACAAAGTCTACCTCTCTAAATATGTGAATTCTACATCCCAGTCATGTAAAATTTCGTGCGCCAGCAAAAAAAAAAAATATTCTTGCTACAAACTGATTCGGTGGAGGACATCCACTACTAACAAACACATGCTCACACATGTCGTACAATTCATAAGTATACCATATTGTTGGTACATATACACAATTTAGCTTAAACAATTACATTAAATTGCGATACATTACATACGATATAGTCGCACGCTTTTAACGATATTAACGCTATTAAAAATCGAAAACACTGTGACGGGTTTCGAACCACCTAAGCTACGTTTAACGCATTGTATCCCTAACAACTGAACCTCACGGCTAACCTAACAGTTAGAATATCGGGAAAAAATCTCGGCTATAAAGTTAAAGTACAAGTACGTCAGGGCCGTACAAAAAAATATCTGATCCCCGTTTCATCGAAATTTGTTATTGTAACATTCTATCAATTAGCGGGCTTAGAAATTTGTTGGAAGTAAATAAAAATATTAAATAATTTTTTTTTTTAATTTTCTAACCTTGAAACTTTAAATTATTTGATTTTCAATACTTCAAACATTTGCATGGTCTACGTTTTAAAAATAATAGAACAATATGAGTGCTAAGCGCGCACTAATGACCCTTTCTTTAGAAAAAGAACTCGGTTCATTTTCCAACATTTTTTTATAGATTTTACAGAAAATCTTATATTATTCGAGAACGTTGTACATGATTTACAGAAGTTTCCGTATAATAGCAAGGAAATTCCTCCAGTGAATTCAATATGAATTCCAACTTTTTCCACTTACTCAAAATTCTTTCTTTTGCTGGAAATATACTTTTTTTTATTGATAAAATTTTTTTTTCAAATAAAAGTCAACTCGATTTTGTTTTGAAATTTTTCTATAGACATTTGATCTTTTTGAAGAGAATTTATTTGTTTTCTTGAAAATTTAAATACTTCTACGGAGATTAAAGTTATTTGCTCAAAAACTTATTTATCTATCTGAAAATTTAACTAATATATTTTTTGTTGAAAATTTAGCTTTTTCAGTTAAAGATTTATCTATTTTGTTGGAAGTTTATCTTTTTTTCCATAGAATAACCTTTTTAGTTAAAATACATGTATTTTATTTAATTTATTTGGTTAAAAAATAGTTTTTCTTATTGAAAATTAATTTTTTAAACTAAAAATTTAACTCAATTTCTTATCGAGATTCTTTTACATTCAAATTTAATCTTTTTGGTAAAAAATGCAGTTGTTCAGTTAAAAATTCATCTTATTTGCTTAAAAACTTATTTCTCTAACTAAAAATTGAACTATTCTATACTTTGTTAAAAATTTATGTTTTTTAGTTGAAAATTCATCCATTTGGTTGAAATTTTTTTTCTGGAAATTTTCAACCTTTTTGGTTGAAGAGGCAACTATTGGATTGAAAATTCCATTAAAAATGAAAAATGTTGATGGAAAATTCACGTATTTTCTTAAAAATTATTCTTTTTTGGTAGAAAATTAATCTTTTTGGTTGAAATTTTCATTTCTACAGTTGAAAATTATTTTTTATATGGAAAATTAACTTTTTTAAAGAAAAATTCATTTTTCCAACTAAAAATTCAAATATACTCCATTTTTCGATTTTTTTCATAGCCATTACATCTTTTCGGTTGAAAATTTAACTATTCTGTTGAAAATTCATTTTATTTGTTCACAAACTTATTTCTTTCTCTGAAAATTAAACTATTCTATTCTTTGTTTAAAATTTATTTTTTAGTTGAAAATTTGTCTTTTTTTCATCGAAGATTCATCTTTTTGGTTGGAAATTTACCTAATTGGTGAAATGTTGTTTTTTTATTGTTTTTGTTTGAAGATGCATTATTTTAGTTGAAAGTTCATTTCTTTTGTTGGAAATTGAACAAATTTTATTGAAGATATGTTTTTTTGTTGTTGTAAAAAATAACTTTTCCAGCGAAAACGGTAGCTACTTCATTTTTGCTAGAAAATTGATCTTTTCAAGTTTAAAATTCACTTATTTTGTTAGAAACATTTTCTCTTTTATGAGAAATTCAATTATTTAGGTAGTAAATTCATATTTTTTCGTTAGAAATTCAACCTTGTTTTTAAACATTAGTCTTCGGGCATCTCCCGCCTCGAAGTTCGAAGTCAGTTGTCCAGTGCCGTCCGATGTTTTTTTATCACCCGGATCCTTGTACGTCAATTTTTAAATACATTCTACTTTGATTAAGTGACTTAATGAGTATTATCTACTGAGATAAAAGGATAGTATATATATTTGAATATTTTCTCAAATTCTACAGTATGAACCGAAACTTAAAAATGTTAAAGTGTCTACGGGGGACTTGGCTTTAAACTTCAGCCCTGAGAAAGTTGACGTCCCTAGCGAGTCTCATTTTACCTTACTGTTGTGTAATTCCTCTCCTAATGGAAGTGAAAATCTCTTTAAAAATTCGGCAATCTATACTTTCTTTTAAGTGAATCGTTCATATCACACAAAAGTAAACTTTATATCACTCATTTGATGAAAATTTACAATACTTCGCGTTAGTTTATAATATACTGGTATTAAAATAATACAAACCTTATATCAATTATTACATATCAGGATTTTCACTTTCGGACTTGAGATTTTACATAACTCTTTTGTATTATTTATAGTTCTGTTTTGTAATAAATCCTAAAATAATTGTAAACTTTATCTAAATGCAGTAATGTCCTCCATTTACCTAACTAATTGGGTAAATTCTAATGAACAAATTTTCTCCGTGCAGTCGTTGCATTTTCTTCAATAAATTTATATGGTTAGATAAAATGCATAGGATCTAAATTTATACAATTATTATATCTACTTGAACAACGATTTGAAAAAACAGTTAAAACTTAGTTTATATATAAAATGTAAATTTGTTTATTTTTGTTAACAGATTTTCTATTCTCAAATTAAACAATTTGTTATTCACCTTTAGTTTCATTCATTATTCTTCCACTTTTTTCTATTCAGTGTACACAAAAACTGTATACATTCCAAATACTCATAGTGTAATTCATTTATATTGTGATACAAACTAATCCTCTATTTTTTCGTTATTGTTTTTTTCATTTTTTTCATTATTTTTTCGTTCATTCTTCATTTCGTATCCTCTTTATAAATAATATTTTATCGAAAAATACAAAAAATACCTTCATTCATTACTTTACATATTAATTTAAAGCTTTCTTTACTTAATTTTTATGTAAAATGAGTTAAATATGTGTGAAAATGCAAAAATATTCAAATTCTTGGTAATAATCATCGTAAATCATAAAAAAATAATCAGCTAGGATTTCATGCTATATGGATCATGATTCTATCAATGATTACCTATCATTTTGCCGGAACCGTTTCGGTTGAGATTTCGGCTTGAATAAAAGTTGATTCCTGCCCACCGTGAGTTTTTACATAATAATTCTTATTTTACTAAATAATAAATCAATAATAAGACTTAGTGACATATTAATAATCAACTTGTACATGAACATGCAAGGTTTCAAAAATATGAAAAATGTATGAACTTATATTTAAACAATTTATACTCTAAACCGAAGTGGTGAGTTTTATGATTTTCGAATCAATATTGATCAATATTATGATTTTGAATAAAATTTTATAATTTCCTGTTTTCTGAAAAATAGGTATATCATGGTGTTTAATATTAAAGAGTAGATATTAAAACAAGATTTCAAGTCTAAAAACCTGTTGATGAGATTTTTTATAATTTTATATTCATCAATCAGATTTTTCCATAAAAAATGATAATTCTCGTAAATCATAACAGAAATAAATTTACTTACATATAGGTTCTCTATTTGACAAGTAATGAACCCGTTTACCACGTGATATACATCCAAAAGTTAGTTTAATGAATTTATATGTAAATCTATCTGATGATCTTTTACAGACATTTCCGATTATTTTGTTATCCTTTCCTTATTCCCAAACTGGATACTTTATTCTTTTAAACTGGTATATTTATATATTACTTCTATTATTTACTGAAATATACCATTTTTATTACAGGAAAATTTAACGTGATTATTGTCCAAACATTTGTGAAAATACTTGGTGCAATTCTCTATTAATCAATTTAAAAATAATCATCATTAACTGTTTTACATTGATATGTATCTTATTGAGCAATTGAAATAGAACAATACAAAATTACTATACATATATTCAATTTTTCGTTACAAAATGGTAAAAAACTAATCTTTTGATGAAACAGAGGCAAAACAATCATCCTCTTTTTCTTTTATTTTCAGTAACTGTACGCTCGCTTTGTCGGAAAACGGGGTGGAATCAAAGTCAAGTTTGACTCTGAATATGGCATCCGATTACACTAACAAAAAAGTAGTTGGGCAACCTATCTTTGTAGATGGAATTTTCTACGAACTTGTATCAGCAATTCAGCATTTACTACTGTAGAGGAAAAGGATCAAATAAAAATAAAATTCGCATAGTCGTTAACGTTAAATGTCTGTTCATGGAAATTACTTGAATTGATATTCGAGTTATTGAATAATTCTTTGCCTTTGATTTATATGTTGAAAAGTCAACTACATAGTACAATTTTTGTAGGGCGATTGTGAAATGTGGCAATTATAATATTTTATATATTTTTTATTTTTACATTATTATTATATATTATATATATTATATATTATTATATTATATTATATTTATTCATATATTTTATATTTGTGTACTAATTATGATATGATTTACATTAGATAACTCATCTATAAATTACGTATAACAGCTTTGAGGAAAGAGGGTTTGGAAAAATATTACGCTCTGTACATTGATAGGGGGGGGGGGGGGGCCGAAAAAACCCTATACTGTTACAAAATATGTTCAACAAATCAAAACCATAAAAAAAAAAATGCTAAACTCAAGTAATTACAATGAAATATTGTAATATGGTTATGACTTTGTTATTAACTGCATTTATTTGATAAGTACTTTCAAATTTCAAGAAATTAAAAAATTTTTTAGAAATCGTTCAAAATATTAAACAATATTTATTTTTCTTGGACTTGACATAGGAAATGTTACACTATTGACTGAATAAACATCTAGGCTTCTTGATGTGGATTAAACAGAAAGTAAATATATCTGGAAAAATGTGTAAAGCGTTTCAATTTTATAAATTGTTTTTGAAAATGTATTAAGAGAGCAACTGTAAGTATAAGTCAGAACTTTGCCTTTAGAACGAATTTTACGAATACAAAATATTCAAAAATGTGTAGTTATTTACTAGTAATTTGAAAACTTGTAAAAAAATAGGTTTTTACGTATAATTTCCTTCTAGATAACATAGATTATTATACGGTTTTATTTTCCAGAAAAGTGTAGTTGGTTTGTTTCGCTCCATATATTTTTATATTTTCTCTCTTGATTTTATCACAAACCTGAGCTTATTTGTGTGATTTTTTTTCAATTTGTTGGTTATGTAGGTGTCTTAGGTAGGAAGTAGATCAATTTTATTTAATAAGACATAATTGCTGGGGTCCCACCCGTGATACTTGTCCGGAAACCGGCGCATTTACCCTTCTTACGTATATATGAGAAACAAATTCAAGTAAAATTGTACAGGAAAATAAAATTTGTTTTCGAAACTACCTAGGAATTCATGAAAAAATGAAGTTTAATAAATGTATTTTTTCAAATCTAAAAAATTATTTTAAAACATAAAAAAAATGTCAAACGATGTCACTATATTTTTAAAATATCTTACTGAATAGACGCATTCCCTTTTTATTAGACTTTGATTTCACGAAATTTGATTTTCAAAATAGCTAGGAGAGAATGTGCATTTCCATAACCTACACAGCCCTTCCTTCACAGACTGAATTTCAATTTTCTTCTAAGAGCACTCTCCTTTATTTGGAACAGAAACCGAAGAAAATGCATCACAGTAAGTATTTCTCTTTATGAAAATGAAGTCTGCTTGAGAAGAGTTGGGGGTGTGTTCCTACTCTCCATTAATTTTTTGCGAAATTGTCCATGAAAAGTATGTATTCGAAAATGTCATTTCCAAAGTGAAAACTTGAAAAAGCGATGTTTTTTTTTAATTTGATGTTTTTTAATTTCTTGTTGAAAACTGTTGTACACCTTTTCTCTACCTACCTGTTAAGTAGAAATACATTGTCAAATGAAAAGGTGAAATTGAAAAAAAATGAATTCGATACGATTTAGTATTTCTTTATTAATTTTTAGTTCTTTTTATTTTATGAATGTCGTGAAAATGCTACTTGTAAAATCAAAAAGGCCTACCAGTCACGCGGAAATGTGAACACAATATGAAACAATAATACCATCATTGTAAATAATGTGATGACGATTTTCGGACTCATTTTGAAGAAGAAGAATAATTTTGTCTTACTTGTTTCACATTTTGCTATAATAAGTAACTTTTTGCCATTGAGAAAATAGAACAACAACAGATAAATAAAAAAGACAAAACTCAAATAGGAATACTCTAAGTTCTATCCGATGTTGATTTTTATTTGTTTTGAAATTTTTTTTACCAAATTGGAATAACCTAGGATAAGGTACGTGTTTATATACAAAAATAATTTGTTTTGCCGTATAAAATAAATCACACTGGTAAGTATAGGCTATAAAAGAAGGGATATTAGCTTTTGAAATTTGATCAGGATAGCATAGTTCAATTGATTATTACTTTTTGTTCCAGGCATATTTGGTTCAGAACACACCATCGTCAAGTCGTAAATTTTTCAGCAATCATTTTGATTGCATAACCTTTTCATATTTATTATTATTCATAAATAAGCAATTTTCGCATTCAAATTTTCTGTTGTACTAATATGCGCCAATCAATTCATTTTTACTTGATGAATATATTTTTACTTGATGAATATATTTTGTTATTGATACTTATATTTTGTAACAAATCACGTCGATCCAAATTGACATATTGATTTAAAAATTTAGAAAATTAAACAGAAATCATTAATGAGTATACTCCTGAATTTTTGGAATAAGGACCAAATTTGTTTGAAAAATTTATTGAAATTTTTGTTTTGAATTTCAGAAGTTGATTCATTCTCCAATTTTTCAATTCAATATTCTGATTAGTGTGGGCGTGAGTTGTTAAAAGAAAATGTGAAGCAGTTGTTTTGAGGTAATGTGATATGGCCTTAAGTTAAATTGTGATAATTGAAAAATTGTAGATAAGAGAAAAGATAAGATTAGGCTGCAAAATTTTATCACTTCAGCTATAGGGAAGATTGACTGGAACTGGATAGGTTGCTGAATTGAATGAGTAAAAATACAT
>CAKNXH010001389.1:538455-560916 GCA_932178445.1 Andricus quercusramuli
CAAATCGAATAATCTGTCGTCGTTTTCTTTATATATAACGTTATCGAAAAGTCATTGATTAATAACGCTGCTTGTCACTTAGTTGTCGCTATTTAACAGAAACATTTTTTAAAATTGATTTCGATATAACGACATAAGTTTTCACTTCTAATCATTTCTACATTTCAGCTGAGCTAAGATATTTTATCAGTTTCTTCACTTTCTTGTATTCACTGAACCAACCGAAAAGCCAAAAACAAATGGATACATAGCCATTTTCCCGAAATGTGAGCAGGTGTCTTTCATTTATTAGAGTTTAAATGCTTGCGAATATACTCTTTCATTATTATGGAAAATATATCCATATTGTAATTATAAACTATCAATAACGACCATCATCCAGTGGCAAATATGACAGAGGTGTAAAACACAATTCATCCAGATCGGGATCCATGATCCGCATCTGGATAAAAGTGCACTGCTTCAGAAAAATATTAATTTTGGATTCACAGTTCATATAATCTATGTCACGACAATCAAATTGTTTGAAAGAATATTTTATATTTAATTTGGTACGTAATACTCTCCTACTTTGATTAAAATGTTTGAGTATCATAAACTTAAAACTTTTGTTATCAATATAGAGTAGTCACTCTCCCCTGCACAATTTCCAAATAATGAAGCTACTAGAAAAGTGTGATACACGCAATTCTGTTTTCAGAATTTGGAAATCGTCGACACTTCAAAACTTCCTCTTTATGGGAGCAAAAGTATATTATTTATGATTTGGTTTATTCTCAAGTAACAAATATTCTTCACGGAGAAAAATCTATCTATAAATCTTTTCTTTAACGTCCGCTTGACGCCAGTGAATTTCATACACCGAAAACACAGGCTCCACCGACCCTGCATGAAACTAATTCTCTGATAAGAATGTGAAAAAATAGAAACATTAAATATAAAGAACCAGAATGAAACCTGGTTGAATTAAAAAAATTAATTCTTGTTTTGTTCAAAGAATAATGTGAAATTCTGTAATCACCCCTTGGCTATTGTTTTATTTTGCTCTGAAGCACGAAGTAAGATGCTTAACACTTTATGTTATTCGTTTCACTCGCACGCCTCATGAACAACGTATAACTTGTTTTTGTGAAGCACATAAGAAAATAATAGAGCGGAAGCGACTTTTGCATATATACATATATACTTGTACACTGCGTATAAGTCGGGGAAAATGAAATTTCAAAAGGAGCGGAAGTTGAAGCTGCTATTACCGACATCCCGGAAACCTGCCTCGATATATACATATTTTGCAGTTTATTGCGGCGAATCGTGAAACTCCCTTTCATTTTAAATTTTGTCAAATATTGAAGTGGAAATTTATCTTTTTTTGCAATTTAAAAAAAAATTTAGAGATTGATTATCGCGTTTTTATGTTTTTGAATGTTTCTTAATTTGAGATTGAGATTTCTGATCAAATTCCTCCAGATATTCGTTTAATTCGGGGACATATATAAAATACACAAAATTCCATCATATTTGAAATGTACCTATCCACTTTAAGTTTATTTTTTGTATGAAGTGGATGCATACGATGAAAGTTCAATCACATTTTCGAAGGCTTAAATTATGAAATTCAATCCCGAATCGACTTTTTTCAGAATTCGACTTTGATACTTTCCTCAAAGAATTGCTGTTTAAATCTGTATTTCCTTCGTTTGAAGTCGTTAAATATAAGCACTACGATTTACTCAGATTGTCAATACATTTTTCCAGTGGAGAAGGTCGCTCAAGTGAAGACCGTCTGACATATAGAAGATTGTACTACTGAGCGTTGAATCGTTTTCCAAAAGAATAAAATAGGAAAGCTTTGTAATAGTCGCCAAAGGCACAAAAATAAGTGGATTTAAATGCATTGAACCATATTATATGCATCATTCCAGTATTCCTAAGAAGCTTTTTAATGATAGTTTTTAATTATCTGTATCTTTAAATAGAAATAGGTTATTAGAAAATATTGTAAGACTTAAATTAAAATATGGAGCTCTAAACAAACTAGATAAATCTTTTATATGAAGAAACAAAGATTTTAATTACATTTAGATTAGTAAATGTGGTAATTCCTTACTTTGATGACTTTTCCTAATTTTTGCATTTACTGGTAATTTTTAGATCCGAAGAAGGGGTAGGATGTGACAAAACTTTTCTCTTCTTTTCTAGCTCGGAAAATTACAATTCAAAATATCATAAACATTTATAATTCATCCATTATTGGTTCGTTCTGAAAATTGATAACAAAAATTAATTTTTGAATATTTTGGCTTTTTTCAATACAAATTTTTTTTGTCAAAGTTGTATAGAAGTGGATATAATGTGATTTAAGTGATAAATATTTCGGATAATCTTCTTTCTTTTTCTAAAAGGAAAATATCATTTTGGGGAAATTCAAAAAGTTTTATGTTTAAATAAAAAATTAAGAAATGTCTAAAAAGCACGTTCATAACTCATTATTAAAGCAGGAAAATAAGTAAGGTGTGACAAAATTACTTGTTTTCTTTTCAGGTTCAAAAAAATACAATTGAAAATTTTTAATTTGTCATAGCAATTTTTTATTTTTACCACTATAGTATTTTCAATTAATCAACCTTCAATATTGAAATGCATCAATGATTAGTGAATCTGATTAAAATAAATAAAATCGATTAAGATTTGACATCAATGAATTCTCAGGAATTTGCACTCATCCTTTTATTGTTACATTTTTAAATTTGGTTCAAAACTTAACAAATTTTGAAACTTAAGTTATTTAAAAAATTTTCTGTATTAGTTTTGCATTTTTCCACACGAATACAAATGTTTTGTGGTCTGCCCTGATTGATATCTCACCCTTATCAGTAGAAAAAAGGTTTTGCAAAAGATCTTAAGCTTCTCGTTCGATTTCTCGTTCTGTTAAAACCATGTATGCTATCGAATTTTTTAGAGCTGGAAAAGAGGTAGAGCATGGCCGAACTTTTCTTTTCGAGCTAGGAAAATTGCAATCTGAAACCAACTGCTGAATAATCAAACAAGTCAAAAAATTAATGTCACTTATTATAATAATTCAAGTCTATTAATATTATCCATCTTTAAATGATTGGGTCAATTAATTCTGACATCTTTAAAAACCAGTAAAGATGTCACTGAAGGATTGATTAAATATTTGACTGATTTACATTTCTTTCAGTATGATACATTTCTCCTTTTATTGATTCATTTCAAAATTTGATTTGAACAAAAAAAATGTGATTGCCGTCCACCGGAGTAATTATGGAATAGGTCATGTTATTATGGATCAAATAGGTTTTATTTTTTTTGGCTTTAGTAAACTTTTCGAAACTTTGTACGAAGTCAATTTGTAGCCTGAAGTGTACTTTATATTGGACTTTAGATGTGAAGTTTTTGCTTTTCACCAGGAAATCAGAAAAAATTTACAAAGCAAGAAATCTCAAAAACTTTAACTTGAGTCATTTAAAATCTAAAAAGGAATATGCAACATATCCGAAGGGGCCGAAGATGAAAGTGTATACTCTTCGCTAACTTTTTAATTGCTAGATTTTTTTTTATTATTGTAAAAAGTGAGATTCCTTATTTCCCAGGGGACATAATGGATCAAATAAAAAAAACCCAATATCTTCTCATTACAATGAGAACGTAAAAAATCAGACATGGTAAATTTTACTTATGTTTGATAAATATGTGGGACAATAAGGATTTGTTTTTTATAATAATATATTGATATTTTTGTGTCACAAAATAAAACAATAGGAAAATGATTGTTAAAGCAGTATATGTCCAGAAGACTCTTGAAAACAATTATATATGGTACAATAAAAATTAAAAACATTGTCTGATTTTTGAGAAGTCACGATCTGGAAAATTCACGAAATTCAATCCATAATATTACCTCGGTTAACTTTCGGGAAGTAATGAATAACATTTTCAGAAATAAAAAAAGAACTTTATTTTTCGTTTTAATAATTGGGTCATTATATCTAGTTGTTTGTTAATAATCATTGCTATATTTTGGAGACAATCAGTACATGGTATTTGTGAGGCTGTTAAAAATTTATTGTGGTTTCGGAATCGTATGTCAGTGTTGGTAGCTTATTTTTAAGGTTAGAATGGTTTTTAGAAATGTTATTTCATTGTAACTGGTAATTTCAAAATATTTTGTAATGAAAAATATAATTAAAGTTACGTTTGTGTTTTATATTGTACTTTTGAGTATGTAAAAATTTGTTGATGATACATTATAACTACTAGTTCTTAAAGATTTCAATTATACTTTTTATGACAAAATCTTCAAAAATGAACAGTTACAATGTATCATCAACAACATTTTTAAGGAAAAAAACTATATAAAACTTAATAGTAACTTCAGTACCGAAACAACTCTCGAAAATAAGCCAACACTGACTTACGATTCTGAAACCGAATAAAACTGTTAACTGCTACACAGATACCATGTACTAATCGATTTCAAAATATAACAATGATTATTAACCAACTACTAGATTTAATCACTCGATTAGGAAAACGGTCCGCTATCAAAAAGTTGCATATTATATCTCAACAATATTCCTAACAATAAAACCTGGCAACGTCCTAAAGCAATTGAAAAAGTTTTACTTTTTTCGTTTCTGGAAATTTTATATAAATTTCTTTATTTCTCAGTTCTCTAATTGTAGATGCAGAGAAAATTAGAACAAAACCTTGATTTTATTTGAATCACTTGAAATTTTCCGCATGGTTCATTGATTTGGCGTGCTACTTTGCCACTCGAGAACAACAGGGCAAGTAAAACCAATGGATTAAAATCCTTACAGCTATTACAACTCTCAACTCCTATTGATTTAAAGTGTCATTCAATTCCGGAAAAGAAATTGGCACGTATCTGATAAATAACTCTCTCATTTAATTTTCATTTTAAGTAGCATTTAAGAATTAATAATTCGAAGATTTTGCAATTTTTTAAAAGCATTCTCATTTAATTAATCTACTGTGGTCTCTTTTCAAAGACGAATCTATCAAGAAAATTCTAAGAGACTCATCAAAGTTTTCCTGATCATAAATAAGAAAAATCTAAGTAAATGCATTCATGTTTGAGATTGAATTTCATGCACCTATAAGGTGAAAAGTTTCTGGAAAATGTATTGCAATGAAATGAAAATCTTGAAACTTGGATTCAAGTTTCGTAGCCAGAACGAGAGAATAGTTTTCAAGCAAAGTTCCGAGAACAAGGGTGTTTGAAAAGGTACATCTGAAATTTTAATAGATTGAAGTGTTGAAGTTACATTCCTTTTTCCTACTTTCAAAAGTATCATCCATAGAATTATGTATAATAGCAAATTTTTCGATGATATTTTCTTCAAATAATTTCATTCATAGTTGGTTTGAAAACACTCCGTATTCTCATTTTATGCTGAATTAATTTCCGACTCAGTCAATAAATGTGTAGTAGATGGGTGGTATATTCTCATAACTTTATTAACTGAATTGTATTTGTATTTGATGTTTCATTAAACCGATCAAAGAAACAATAGAATTCGTTATTATTTCATGCTGTGCTTATAATATTAAGCATCGATTTTACTGTCAAAGGCAGCTAGCTTTCCTTCCAGCCTAGTGATGCATGTCGAGCCAATAATCCTTGCTGCTCGTTCGTAATCAATCTTTTCTCATTTTGTTATAAAATACGGAAATCAAAATTTTGGTAATTCCACAGCTTTTTCATTAAACTTCATTATGCCAGAAGTTCGTAATTAAAAAATTACTGTCATTTGCGTCATCATTTTCGAGATAAGAAGCTCACGAAGATGGAACGAGCAAATTGATGAAATCGGGTGTTTATCCAAAGAAATAAAGTGTTAAAGATTCAATAATAATTCGATTACCTCAAAGAAATCTGTTCTCTTTCATGGAAAACTACTAATTGAAATAAAGTGGAATCGTTTAATAATATTGCTTGATTTGACTCCGGTGCATTTACGCGTTTTTATGCGACAGCGTAGAGTATCGTAAAGTTGTACATTACGATACAGCGGAAGATCGCTCTTCACATTATACTCCGCTGCAGCTGTATCGTAATGTACAATATTACGATACTTTACGCTGGAATTTTGAACCACTTACCCCCCTTTTTTTAGGGTCCATAAGTTTTATATATATATCTTATATCCTATATCCTATATCTTACATTATTTTTGGCAAACACATTTTTTTCTTGAATTTATTTAGGGGTCTTCATAAAATAACGTAAGAAGATTTGAATGGAGAGGGGGTTTGCTAAAATTTTACTGTTTCTTACGAATTAACCAAGTAGTTCAACTTTAAACCATGTACTTAAATTTTCTACCATAAAAGATGAATTTCCAAGAAAATATAAAATACTTGATATTTTAACCAAGAAAAGATATCAATTTTAAATACAGAATAGTTGAATCGGAACAAACAAAAATTTTAACAAAATAGTTGAAGCATCAAACAAAAAAGATTTTTCGGTCAATAAAGAAAAAAAATGCCACCTGAAATATTCAATTTTCAAGCCAAAGAGGCAAAATTTCTTCACAACAGTTGAATATTTGAATTGAGAATTGCATATTGCATATTATCGACTGTAAAACACGAATTCTCAAGACAATACATACGTTTTCAACCAAATAGTTCATTTTCCAACAGAAAAGATTAACTTTTTATAAGAAGCGATGTATTTTCAACAAAATACATAAATCTCCAACCAAATAGTTGAAATTTCAGCAAAAATAATTGATTTTCTACTAAAAAAGACAAGTTTTCAAGAAGTTGCATAAATTTGCAACCAGGTAGTTGAATTTTTTGAAGTAGAAAGGTTAATTTTTAACCAGAAAGAGGATAGTGAAATTGTCATTTGAAAAAATGAAATTTCTTTTAAAAAAATGAAATTTTTCACCTGATACATGAATTTTCAATAAATCAATTCAATTATAACCCAAAATATGGATTTTCAACAAAAAATATGAATAGTTGATATTTCCAAGAAAAACATTAATTTTCGATCAAAAACAATTGAATGTAACAAAAAAATATATAAACTTTTAACAGAATGCTTGAAAACTCAACTAAGGCAGATTATTTTTCCACCAAGAGGAATAAGTTTCTACCAAAAAATACGGATTTTAAAGATAATATATGAATTCTAAAGCAATAGTTACATTGTCAACTGAAAAATATCAATTTTCATTCAAAATTTGAATAGTTACATAACTCCTAAATTAAAGTGATTAATTTTTCTACCTAAATGATGAACTTTTAACTGGAATAATGAAGGTTGAATCAGAATAATAAATTTTCAACAAAGTAGTTAAACTTTTAAAGAAACAGATCAGTTTTCTACCAAATTCATTAATTTTTAATCGAATTGTTGAATTTTGTACCATATTGTTAAATTTTTTAGCCGGAAATATGAGGTTTTAACTGAAACAGATTAATTTTAAAGCAAAAGTTGTATTTTCAACAAAAAAGAATTAATTTTAACACAAAAAAAAATAATTTTTCAACCAAAACAAAAACAATTGCAATCAAATTGTTGAAATTTCAAGCAAAAAGGATATTTTAGGCTCTAAAGGATTTATACCATTTTTAAAGCTATATTCTCATTGCTATCAGCATGTTTTATTTTTTGAGAGGAATTTCGTTAAGGCTCCACTTTTATTGAATTAACAGAGTTTATTTTATATTTATGTTTATTCCCTAAGGTAATAAAATCTAAATAAGATTCTCGTTTTTGAACATAATTTCGTTACAAATTGCATATCAAAGATATCCGAATAACATCCGAGGACAAAATTCTGAAAAAAAGTCCAGCGATATTATTTTTCAACGACCTTTTGAACTACAGAAACATATCACCCTTTGTAGATTCAACAGTTTTAATTTGACATTATTGTTTGTACAACTGTTTTCACTATTGCACATATATATCATTTGTAAAAATATGAGTAAAAAAGTTAGAGGTTAGTATTTTTAAAGTTTTATTAACTTAAATTGAAGACAAAATTTCAAACATTACGTTCCGAAAATTTAAGTTCTTTCCCATATGTTTACTAGGTCACAGCTCACAAGTTGAAGTTAAGGAACAAAATCTGAGAAATTCTCAGAAATCACGCAGACGATAGCGGTAATCGTGGACTGAAACTTAACATTTGAAACTTGGACATTTTAAGTCGTATCTCGAGAACCCGTAAAGATTTTTGAAGTTGTAATGGCTTAGGTTGAAGATAAGACTTTTAAGAATATGTGGTATAAATTTCAGATTTTTGCTACATCTTTCCTAGATCATGCCAGAAGTTGAATTACAGTTTGAAAATTTCAGAAAATCTTGCATTTTTGTGGAAAACTTCTCGCCTGGTTTGTTCTCTCCAGAGGGTTAAAAATAATAAGCTTATGATGTTTCTTCTCATTTTCCGTTCCTTCTTTGAACGAGTAATCACGTTTCAAAATCAGCAATGATTTTCAATAGTACTTGCGCTGGTCGTGCCGATAATTTCTGACGGTGCTGTATGTAAGAATGATATTCCGCAAAAAAACTTCTGGCACTATATTTTTCAGGTTGAGGCTCACCGTGCTTTGGGAATACCCATTTGTTCACCATACGATGTGAATCCAATTTTGCGCGTTTCTCAATTTACATCGAAAAACGATACAACCGTAGTACTATTGCACGCGAAATCCAACTGTCGTTGAGTTGCAAATGTGTAAATTTTTTCATCTCTCGCACTATTGGTCCGCAAAATAAACTTTTGCATCCTTTTTACATTTTAGAAGTATCAAGAGCTTTGAAATTCTACATGATGTCGGAAAAAAGAATAAAAGATGTATAGCTGGTAATAATAAAAGAAATTGTGATACGATTCGATACACTTCCTGCTCTGCAAATCAGCGAAAATTAGATTCAATTTCTACTTCCTCTTGGATCTCTCGATTGACAGCGTATAATATAAACACACTAGGTGCAAATGGAAAGATTCAATATGAAAAAACGATACTGTACGCAAATTAACATTACACTCTAATAAATGCACCTATAAATGAAGTGCGAAAATGATAGTAAAAATCTTTATAATAAGGAAACGCAACGTGATATATATGATATGAACTTTACAAAGTTTGTATTTTGTACTGAAACTTTTGTCTTTATAAATATTAACTATCTTTCATAACAGGGAAGGTACAAAGTAAAAATACTTTTTAAATCTATTGCAATTTTCTATTATATGTTACTTTGACGTTAGTTGTTTGTGTATATATTTCCTAAAAATAGCACCCACTTTATTGTAGAAGTCTTATGCAGAACTATTATGATAAGACAGTGCATGTCATATTAGGTGAAATGGGATAATTGTCACAAACCGAGGTCTTATTGCAAGTTCTTATCAGCGTTCATTTATTATCCATCTAATTGTTAAGGACTCCTTTAGAGTAAGACCTTGATAATGTAACGACTAGCTTGGAAGCACCAACTGTTCCGGATTATAAGCTGCTATTACGCTGGAGTGCTTTTTGCTACAGTCAAGTTATATGAATGAGAGATGATAATGAAACTGCACTTTTTTGGCATAATATTTATCTAACAAAAATTTTCAACAACGTGAATGAAGAATTTTTCGGCTTGAAAAATTGTTTTGATATGGTTCTTCAATTTTCATACACATTTCGATACAATAGCTTCTAGCAATGTTTAGTGGAAACTCCGATCAATGGCGAATAACTACTCTTAAGAATGGTTAATGAAATCCCCTTGTGAAAATCATTGACAAACGCCCTTCAATGGTTGATAAAAATCTTCAGCAACAGTCAGTATAATAACCTTATTTTTGGTGAACAACATCGTCGATCAATGTCGGAACAGTCATAAACAACCATATCAACGATTATTAGAAAGCCTTAGACATGCACAATAACACCATCTAGCAATAATCAGTGAAAACCCCAAGTGGAGGTCAGTAGTAATTGTTTGAAAATTGAGCCACAGTTATCAATAACCCTTCTACTATAAGACCGTTAATAACCCTAGTAACAGTCAACAATAATGTGTAATTGTTTGAAAATAACCCCTAGCAACATTTAATAACCAAGCAGCTATCAGGATCCTTAGCCAGGGTGAATAACAATCTCCGGAAACATTTTTCAACAATCCTAGAAACAGGTGGTGAGAAACCCCACTAACAATAAATAAAACTTTCTAAGAATGTTGAATAAGAGCCCGTAAAACTGGCCCACTGAGGAGCCCTTAAAAATAGTTATTAACAAATCTGAGCAACGTACAACATCTCCTAGCCATTTTCAATAACAACCACTCGCAATACTCCTAACGAACTACAAAAAGGGCCAATAACAAGCCTTACCAACAATCAACTAAAAATCCTGAAAGGGGTCGATAACAACCATAAAAGTGGTCATCAAAGATCACTTTATAAATCGTTGATAACAAATCTTATCAACGTACAAAAACATTTTGTTGCAATGTTCAGTAACAACCACTCACGACAGTCCTACATAATTATATCAATGGCCAATAAAGAATGTTAGCAACGTACAACAAAACCTTCTAGCACTGTTCAGTAACAACCCCAAATAGAGGTAATTAATATTTGTTTACAACTGAAGAGACATGCAATGATAACCCTTAGATACGATCGTTAACCACCCAAGTAACGATTGATAATAATCATTCTTATTGTTTCAAAATAACCCCTAGCAACAGCTAATAACTAAAGAGCAATAAAAGAACTTAGCAAGGGTGAATAAAATCTTCCAGAAGCAGTTAGCAATAACCCTATCAACGGTGAATGACAAACCCCGTCATCGATAAATCGGTACCTTCATACTATACTCTTCCATCTGGAGTTAGCAGTCTAAACTCTCTAATCTCCTTTTTGTGCTGGCCCGTAGCGCCACGTACGCGTAACGGGGTTAAGTGCTAACACAAAATGAGATTGGGGAGTTTGGACTGCTATCCCCAGATTTAAGAGTTTAGCATGGAGATACTGAAATAAAACCTCCTAATAATGTTGAATAACAGCCCATAAAATGAACCAATAAAAGAACCCCCAAGAATGGTTAATAACAAATCTTAGAAATGTAGAAAATCACCTAGCAAAGTTCAATAGCAACCCCCTTCAATATCAATGACTAGCAGTAGCCTCAAACAACTGTTACAACGGCCAGAAACACAACCCTCACCATTGATCAAGAAAACCTCATAAGAACGGTCGATAACAGGAAAATGGTCAATAAAGGATCCCTTAAAAATAGTCAATAATAAATCTAAGCGATGTATGAAAACAACTCCGGCTACGGCAAAGGCAACGGTCAATAAAAAACCTGAACCGATCCCAAAGAGACGTCAGTAATAATAATTTACAACTTGAGCAACAGTTAATAATAATAACCCCCAGATACGACCATTAACCATCTTTGAAAAAAATCCCTAGAAACAGTTAATAACCAACTAGCAATGAAAATCTTTAGCAAGGGTTGATAAAAAAAATTCTGAAACTGTAGTCAATTGTCCTAGCAGCAACAAATAACATAAATTAGCAACTTGTAAGAAAATGCCCCATTAATATTAATAACAATCCTGACCCCCAGCAAAAGTAGTTCACAACTTTAGCAATGAACAATAGTAACACACAGATATGATCGTAAACAAAGATTAAAACTATTAATAATAGCCCCTGGCAAAAATCAATAACAGTCATTATTACTGATCAATAGCAACCTCAAAATCAGTCAATAACAACTTCTGCGTACGCTCAATATTAACCTCTGGAAATATTCAATGAAATACTATATAAATGGTCAACAACAATGACCAGATAATAATCATAATAATAATAAAACCATAATAATCCTTACCCTTCTAAATCAGAAACAGAACACAATTTATGAAGTAAAATATATAAACTAATTGTTCGACAAAATGATATAATTTTACCATTACTTACTTTAATCCAAAGATACGCTTCAAGCTAATATGAATATCCTGAAATATGCATACGGAAATTTTGAATTTCAGCATAGCTCATACGCTCGGATTATCAATTATTGAAAAAAATTTTGCATTTATATCAAATCATTTGATAACATACAGAAGTTATGGCATGAAGTTTCTCTTTGTAAATTTTTTGAGATGTAATCCACTTCACCTTTAACGAATGCCGTTATGTAACCTGCATAAAACAAGCATTTCGTTATAAGAATTAGAACATCAAAGTCAAAAGGACTTTGTGAAAATTTACAAAATTGAATAACGAGACATAGAAAGGGAATATAAGAGCAATTTGGTTCACCGAGCGTAAAAACGTCAAAAAAAATACGAGTATACTCGTCGGAGATGTATACTCTGTATACTATATATTGGTTCATTTGCACATTGTAAGGTTCATTGCAAAAAAGTTGTGAAATTTGAGTTCCTGCTGCTGAAACTATTTATATTGTTCAAGAAATTCTTTAAGATAATAAATTACTTTCATAGAAATAGTTTTCTTATAAAGTTTCATAGTTTTTGTTGCGTTCATTTAGATATTGGAAATTAAGGAATAGCTAAAACATAGTATGTGAAAATTAACATCAAAATCAACAATATTCACCCGTTCATTTTTGAATACCTGGGTTTGGAAACTTTAGTTCAGAATCACAATAGACTAAATCTACGCATTCTTTATTTTCATTTGGAACAAAAGTAGGAGCATTTTTTCGTTCAGGAGAAATACTATTTTGGAATATTTCCCTCATATTATTCCTCAGTGATCAAGGAATTAATTTGGAATAGGGAGATACTTTTTGAATCGTGAAATAATGAACTGATGCAACTGTCTTCTCCATTCTAGGTTAATCTTCTGTGAACATCTTGGGTGGCTCTTCGCTCATTTTACGTCCTTTATATACCCTATCGATCTATTCGGAATCTTCTTGATTGCTGCAAGCCTCTATAGAATGTGTTTATAGTTTACGATAAACTTTCCTGTCAGAAGGAGATTGGATAGTGAGTACGTAGTTTATTTCGATAATTGCAACAAGTTCCGCAGACTCTCCAATTGCTTTCATGCAAGTAGCTACAGTTGTAAATAGGTCATTCTTCTCAAGAACTATGAAAGTATCAGTAATTAGAAGAGGTTGCATTCTAAAAGGAACTAGTTATCGTTATCTTTAACGTTACCATTTCAAAATGTAAATTTTCCATAGTTACATTTGAATTTTAGATGTATGTGAACTATGAAAAATAATTAGCGCTCGATTATATCTGTATTCAGAGCTACCATAGTCACTGAAGGTAGTTGTACCAAAAATCAGGTATAAGGAAGCAAAGTGCGCGTGAAATGAGCACCATATAATTATAGATACAAACAAAGTGGAAACACTCGAGATCAAATTCACGGCTCGTTCCATTTTATTTAATGAATAATTATTGTCATTACCTACAAAATGGTCAGCTTTTTTTGATTCCTGTTTCTATTTATTTTAATTGAATATAAGAACAACCCAAACGTCATTACCGTGCCACGACCCAACCTCACTTTGTACAGCGATAAACTGATTTTCTCCTCCTTTTGACAGTATCCAAAGAAACACTTCACGTATTAAGTTTGTATGCTTCAGAGAAACAAAACTTTAATTTATGCAAATTTTTACATTCTCATCTAGAGAAGGTATTAGATTTGTGTAAAATTTGACCCCCCCGGTTTTTGTCAAATGTCCACGTTTTGAGACCCCCTGAACCCAAAAAACAGGTTTTTACGAATGTGTCTGTCTGCCTGTATGTGTGTGTATGTGTGTATGTGTGTATGTGGGTGGTGATGTATGTAGATTTTTAGTCTGTTAGCACGATAACTTTCGAAAGAATTGACAGATTGGATTGGGCTTTGGTCTACTCTTCAAGTATCCTAAAATGAAGGGCAAGTTCGTTAGCCAGCTATTTTTGATGAAAATTCAAAAAGTGAGACCATTTTGAAAATTTTTGAGACCATTTTTTTTCAAAATTTGAAAATTATATTTGCGGCTGTTCATAGTACTCGGAAATTCGAACAATTTTTCTCATGACATTTTTCAATAAAATGAAAATTTTCAGAGTTACAGCATTTTCAAAATCCAAGAAAAGAAACGAAAATTAACATTTTCAGTCGAAAAACGTACGATACGAAAAAAATTCAAGAGAGAAAAAATGTCTCTTTTCGCACGCCCTGCAAGATTATTATAACGACTTTCTGAATTTTCTTCAAAAATCGAAAATTCACATTTTTATTGCACAAAAAATAATTAAAAATCCAAAAATGTAATTATACGGCCAAACTATGCAAGATACGACGAATGATGATTGAACAAAGTTTGTGTGTAAAAAAAAGATATACAAATTTGTTTTCGAACACTTTTTGATAGGATGTGCAGTTTTTGTTTCATTCGTAAGAAATTAAATTGACAGTGAAATACATTCTCATCAGAGAAGGTATTAGATTTGTGTAAAATTTGACGCCCCCCCCCCCATCGTTTTTGTCAAATGTACACGTTTTGAGACCATCTGAAACCAAAAAACAGGTATTCGTGAATGTGTCTTTCTGTCTGTATGTATGTGTGTATGTGAGTACGTGGGTGTGTATGTATGTAGATTTTTAGTGAGCAAGTATCCTAAAATGAAGGTCAAGTTCGTTAGACAGCCATTTTGGATGAAAATTCAAAAAGTGAGCGCTTTTTCAAAATGGTTGATACCACTTTTTTTCAAATCTAAGAATTCTATGTACGTATATTCGTAGTACTCAAAAAGATAAACAATTTATCACAATGAATTTTTTTGTTCAAACAAAAATTACTGGAGTTATAGCATTTACAAAATTCCAAATAACAAACGAAAATGAACATTTTAAGTTCAAAAAAATCAAAAATCAAAAATTCCATTTTGCGGTCAAAATATACAGAATACGAAAAAAAAACAAAGAATGCAAAATTGTGTATGTAAAAAGATCTGCAAATCTGTTATTGATCACTTTTTGATAAAATGCGTTTCTTTTGTTTTATTCGTAAAAAATAGCATTAAAAATAGAAAAATTGAATCTTTGGAAAAACAATACAAGGGTATAAAAAGACGAATAGAAAAATATTGTGCATTCAAAAAAGATCTACATTGGCAATCACTTTTTGATAGAATCCATTGTTTTTGCTTCAATCTTAGAAAATAAGATTAAAAATGAAAGAATTAAATTTTTGGACAAACGAGACAAGCTATGAAAAAATTAATAGGCAAAAGTTTCTCACACAAGAAAGAGCTATACAAATTTGTCATAAATAATTTTTTTGAAGAATTGTATTTTTTGTTTCAATCATCAATAATCGCATTAAAAATAAAAAGATTAAATTTTGGGAAAAACCACACAAGAGACGGAAAAAAATTGAGAAAAAAGTTGTTCAACCAAAAATGATCTACAAATTTTTTATAAACATTGGTTATAAAAATTTCCATAGAAACACTTTACGCTAGGATGCGTATTTTTGGTTCAAATTGTAAAAAATAACATTGAAAATAAACAAATTGAATATATCGAAAAACGACACAAGTTGCAATAAACTGCTTAATAACAAAATTTTTTTTCTATAGGTAGCGCACTTTTTACATTCTCATTCTAATGAGCTAAAAAAAAAAGGTTTTTACCAGGGTGTCTGTCTGTCTGTAGTCTGTCTGTCTGTCTGTAGGCACGATAACTTTCGAAAAAATAATCAGATTGGGTTGTGCTTTGGCACACTTCTTTAGGGCCTGAAAAGAAAGAACAAGTTTGTTAACCACCTAATTTGGATGAAAATTCAAAAAGTGAGCGCATTTTGAAAATTTTTGAGACCATTTTTTTTCAAAATTCAAAAATTCTATGTACGGTTATTCATAGTACTCCAAAACTCTAACAATTTATCTCAATGACTTTTTCGGATAAAAAAAAATTACCGGAGTTATAGCATTTTCAAAATTACAAAAAACAAACGTAAATGAACATTTTATGCCGAAAAACGCACGATATGAAAAAAAGTCAGGAGGAGAAAAATTTTTCTTCTTGAACATCCTACAATATTTCCGTAACAACTTTTTGAATTTTTTGAAAAATCAAAAATCCAAATTTTGATCACATAAAAAAATAATGAAAAATCAATAATTGCATTTTGCTGTCAAACTATGCAAGATACGACCAAAGATGAATGGAGCAAAATTATGCATCCAAAAATGATCTCTAAATTTGTTATTATTCACTTTTTGATATGATGCGTAGTTTTTGTTTTATTCGTAAAAGACAGCATTGGAAATAGTAAAATTAAATTTTTAGACGAATAACACAAGCTACGAGAAAAATAAAAGAGACAAAATTTGTTCATCCAAAGAAGAGGTATAACTTTGTTATAAATCATGTTCTGATAGGATGAATAGTTTTTGTTTTATTCGTGACTTTTTCATTTCTATCATACGGTGCACAGAACCAAGCGTGGAACGCAAGGTTCAAATTATTTCCAAATCACACATCGAGCGCGAAGCGCGAGTGTCTGGATGAGAATGTGTTCCTTAAGGTCGATAGAACCTATAAATTTCCATTTCATTCTAAAATAAAAACAAATTTAACAATCACTTCACATGTAGAGGTTTTGATAATTTTATAATATTTGCAAATAAGCTTTTTTTCCATCAAAGTCGAACACGAAGTTCAAAAATCTAGAGAAACCGAGCATAAAGCGCGATGTAAATTCGCGAGCGCGAAGCGCGAGATCCAACAGTCGCGCGCCCTAGGCGCGCTTAAACTTGCGAGCGAAGCGAGCCGCGCGCGAAGCGCGCGATGAGAATGTGCCCGCGAAGCGGGCAGATTTTTGAATTCAAATAAATAATATTGTGAAAACTTCAAGGTGTCTCCCTCGATTTTTGTCACCTTAATCGTCATTACCATTAGTCTTTTCTCTAGTTATATATTGTTCTTACAGTTAAATGATAATCACAGAAATATCAATCATATCGTTTAATATAAAATTCTATAAAATCATTCATTACATATAGAAATTTTTTTTATGAAATCGATATTAAAACTGAAAAGTTCACTGTGACAGCAGAAATGTAATACCATGCATGTCTTGAAAACCAGCTTCTGGGTGACTTATATTTGCGTGGGTGGAGATATCAAGATATCAAGATGTGATCTAAATAAGTCAATTAAAAAAATTGCCTACCCTCAAATGTACCTCCCATATTCCATCTACAAATTGAATTATAATTTCTAACCTTGAGAAGTTCCCCTTTTGAAATAACAATTTTTAGATGAGATACGATGGAATTACTTCATGAAATATTAAGTTTCTAATTTATATGTGATTGATGTTATATAAATTGGAATATTCTTATATTCTTAATGATCATTCGAAGCTATTTACTGCACTATTAAAAACATTTTTAAATTCAAAATATTAATGTATATTAAAATTAATATCTCAATCATGTAAAATCTCTATTTAGGTACGTATTTATCAAATTTCATATACATTCATGATAATCGCTCAGATAATTCTATTTCACACGAAATCAGAATAAGATTAGCCGTAATTTTCGATTCTTTATAATAAAACATGAAAACTTCTTACAATTAATCAAAAATAAAATTGGATTTTAAGTCGAAATATTCAATTACGTAAATAAATAATAGACCTAACCTACAATCAACTGTAATCACATTAAAGTTCTACCATTCAGGGCAAACTTTTGAAAGAGTTCCACATGTGAGTTGCACTTTGATCGTAAAAGCAATCCAATCAACGAATTCTAGATTATTACTTCAATTGCGAATATTTGATAAGGTTCAAACAAATAAAAGCACTTTGAGTTTTCAAGCACGCTGCTATACCGACCTGTATATTATATTCAATATAAAGTGTACAGCTATTCATATTTTAATTTAATTCATTCAATTTAATTCATCTTATTTTATTAATATACAAAATGTTTCATAAGTACTGTAGTATATTATTTAAAATTCACCTGCATATTAAATGGCGGAAGCTTTTCGATTACAATTTTTCCTCTTTTAGACAGTTTCTATTCCACCCCTATTTCGCGTCAGCCTAACTTTATTTTGCCCCTATTTCACCTCTAGTGGTATAAATATAGTCATAGAAGAGAGATCACTTTCTTGAACTCCATCAGCCCACTGTCGAGTTTCCTCCAGATTCTAGCGTACCCGTATACTGCAAACGTAGAGCCGTTTAAATAAGAATTTCCGTACTGCTTATGCAGTATTTTGGTATACACAAGTCAAGGAAATACCTTCCTGCGATATATTATTATGTTTTCCATAACTGCTTCCTGCCTCTTAGTGCCTCAGGAGTTTACTATTTTATCAAAATTCTTTCACAAACCGAGCGAAATTGCTTTCACCTTTATTGGACTTTGCGACATTAACCAGAATCGTTCAAACATCTATTATTAGGGAAATGAAATGCGCCCTTCTTCAATTGTTAGAATATTTCACTATTTTAATGAAACTATGCCAAAAATATTCACGCGATTACTAATTTTTTGCGGCATGCAATTTTTTAGTTTAAATATAAAATTAATATTAATATAAGAGTGTGTATCATATTGTCCATGGATCCGTACATTAACTACGTTGCCAATTTTCGGTTATTTTATTTCAGTAAATTTCAAGTCAGAATATATTACATTTTCAACAAAATAGTTTAATTCTCAATCATTACGTAAAGAAAAAAATTTTCAAGACAATAGTTGAAGTTTTAACTAAGTTGCTAAATTTCCACGCCAAAGAACAAATTTTTACAATACAATTGCATTTTTAACCGCAAAAGTGAAATATTCAACAACGAAGTTCATTTTCAACCAAGAAAGATGACTTTTCTACCATAAGATGAATCTTCTACCAAAAGACAAATTTTCAGCTTTTTGAATCAAACGAAAAAAAATGAATTTTTAACAAAATATTTGAAGCATCAACCACATACATGAAGTTTCAATTAAGAAAAATGAGTTAAAAATCCAGATGCGCAAAATTATGAAGAAGTCCAAAATGGTGGTTCATGAAAATTCCAAAAATAGCTCATTTCTGCAGTTTTCTATGAAATATTTTTAAACTTTTCTGGAAAGAGAAAATCGACCTTCAATATTTTTGAACAAGTTCAAGATGATGGCCAGAAAACTGTGCAAAACTCAATGAGTTTCGTAATTTTTAAACAGAGCTTGTTCAAATTCCACAAGAAATTAAGTTTTCCAGTTTTGTTGCTATCTGATCACACTTATCTTTTAATATTTCAATAAAAGAGATAAGGGCGAAAGCCTTTCATAATTACTTTCTTTTGAATCTTACTTTCGCGCAATTCATTCTAAACTTTATTGTTTCATGAGCTTCTATTGCGTTCTTGAAATTTAGTTACCAATTTTTCTAAACATTTTCCAAAATTTGGGAACTCAACAATACAAAATGCTTAAGGATAAACTTGATTTTCTGATGAAGTTTAGAAAGATTTCGTTGTAAAGTATAAAAATGAAACAATTTTGAAAATTCGATCTGCCGCCTTCTTCGATTTTTTCCAAATTTTTCAATCGTCGGGCCATAGAATGATTTTTGAAAATAAAATTCGCTTCATAGTAGAGTTTCAAAATATTTCATCGGAAACTGCAGACATGAGCTCTTCTTGGAATTTTTAATTGATCGCTATATTGAACTAAAATTTTTTTTTCCTGTCCAACATTCACTTTACAGTAATTAATTCGATTTTTGTACGATGTTCGATAATTCTTGGTTAATAACTATAGAAAATGTAATTTTTCACCTAAATTCGTGAGTCTGCCATTTTGTATGTTTCAGAAATTTGAAAATTTTCAAAATTAGCCTATTATAATCTTTATCGTACTAGTGGACGATTGATTTATATCAGAACTGAAAAAGTAACGTAAATTCATCTTAAAATACCTGGGGCGGTGAGTAAATATTAATAGATTTGACTAAAATTTCGAAGACATTCTGAATTCTGGAATTCGCGAAATAATCGCTAATGGGACCAAAATAATTTTTTCTTAAATTATCATGTAAATAATGGCCATCCTAATGCATACATAAACTTAAAGAAACATAGCGAATCAATATCTTTCTATGTTAACAACATTTTAAATTTATGAAATCTGCTGAAACCTTCAATTTTATTTGAAATATTCTTCCATACTTTCCATTCTCATACTTCTTGAAGAATTTTGAAATATTGCAATACGAATATTTCATGATATATGAGATTTCTATCCAATGGTTTTCAGTGAAATTTTACCCTTATCGAATAACAGTGATTGAGGCTTTTTAAAGTTTTTTCTTGCATATTTCAGATTAGTAAGTTTTGTCATTTTTTTTGTTTGCTTAGTTTTCTAAATAAAATGTTTCTACTTATAATCAATAGGATGAAAATAATAGGAAAAGAAAATAATAATTTTTTGTTATGCCAAAGATGGAAACGTCCTTTTTAGTAGGCACAGAAACTAAATACGAGAAAAAAGTGATTTTGGAACATGCATGCACATTAGGGTGGTCCAAAAAAATTTTTTTTGAATTTTTATGGCGACACCCCCCAAATTTGTTCGAATCGACTCAAAAATGAATCCATTTTTTTTGTTCTGAAAAAAATGATATTCAGAGGTGGCGCAAGCCCCATGAAGTTTAACATGTACTTCCCATAAGAAAAAAAGACGTTTTTGTAAATCTTATTCAGAATCCTCAATATTATCTCGATCGAGCTGAAATTCAACATTTCTCTTCACGATTAGCCATAGAATACGAATAAAATATAACTTTTCAAATATCACCCCCATAAGTCTGTTTTATAGGTTCCCAAAGAAACCCCGTAAGTGGAAAAATGGGTTTCGCGAGTTTTTGGCGCTAATTATGATTTTTTTTCGTTTTTTTTTTTAATGCAAATTGTTTATCATACATAAAATATAAATTTATACTGAAAATAATATGTTTTCATGAATTGTTTAAACAATTTATTATTGTTTTTAGCAATTTTCTCAGAGAATGGAGTTAGAAAGACGCGGTTTTTTCACAAATTTTGCATTTGTTGTCCAATTTTCAATTAGAGGGAAATTATAGTTCATCAATGTTAATGATAGTGATTGTTTGAACAATTTATCATAATTATTAATAATATTATGATTGAATAATGCTAGAACGATGCGGATTTTTTTTTAATTCTGGCTTATTGTCCAATTTTCATCTGTAGTGAAGTAATAATAAATTCAAGCTAATTAAATAATTGTTTGAACAATTTATTATAGTTATCAATAATATTATATTTGAGTAATGCTAGAAAGATGCGGTTTTTTTTGAAATTCCAGGTTTTTTGTCCACTTTTCATTTGGAGTGAAGTAATAATGAATTCAAGTTAACAAAATAATTGTTCAAACAATTTATTATACTTATTAATAATATTATAATCGAATAATGCTAGAAAGATGCGGTTTTTTTCTGAAATGTTCAACTGTTTGCTTATTTTTTATCAGGCGTGACTTAATAATTAATCAGATTTAGCAAAGATAATTCTTTAAACAAATTATTACTGTTTATGACTATGTTCATCTATATCGATTGCGCCTGATAGTTGCGGTTTTTGGGCAATTTTTACCTTTCTGTCCATTTTTCACTTAGAAAACTTTCTTTTAAGCATTTGGAAAAGAGCAAAAATAATTCACTTGAAACAACAATACCTTTCGAAAAATAATTTTTGTTCTGGTTGACTTATTACTCGTTCATAAATAAAAAGGCGATGCAAAGTGAAAGATTTTAGAAAGAACCGCCACTTTGTAGCACTTATCTGAGAAAAGATAGTTACAAACAATATTTAATTGTTTGAACAATTTTTCTGTTAACCTTAATTAACCACAACTATCAGGCGCAGTCGATATAGATGAAGATAGTCATAAACAATAATAATTTGTTTAAACAATTATTTTTGCTAAATCTAATTAATTATCAAGTCACGCCTAATAAAAAATAAACAAACAGTTGAAAATTTCAGAAAAAAACGCAACATTCTACCGATTAAACTAAGAGAATAGTATCAATAATGATAAAGAATTGTTTAAAAAATTATTTTGTTAACTTGAATTCATTATTACTTTACTCCAAATGAAAATTAAACAAAAAGCCAGAAATTTAAAAAAAACCGCATCTTTCGAGCATTATTCAATTATAATATCATTAATAAGTATAATAAATTGTTTAAACAATTATTTTGTTAACTTTGATTCATTATTACTTCACTTCAAATGAAAAGTGGACAAAAACCCAGAAATTTAAAAAAAAACCGCATCTTTTCAACATTATTCAAATTTAAAATTATTAATAATTATAATAAATTGTGTAAACAATTATTTTGTTAGCTTAAATTTCCTATTACTTC